>MU284188.1:0-107676 GCA_022478815.1 Daldinia bambusicola
AAATTTTTTAAATAAATAAAATAATTACATTTAATATATATATTTATTAATATTAAAATTATTTTAATAATAATATTATTTTTATATAAATAATTTATAATAAATTATTTAATTAATATATTTTTATAATTTTAAAAAAAAATTATAAATAATATTATTATAAATTTATATAATTATAATATATTTTTATTAATAAATTTCATTTTAATTATAAATATAATATATTTTAATATTTTAAAATCATACTATTTTAAAACCCCCCCTTACTTATATAAGTACCTAAGTGCTAAGTACTATATGATTAAACGCATCTATTACGTAACATGCTATTATCAAGGCGTTTTGATTAAGGGCCTTTGATTGGGTGGACTGTGCTTCGAATCTTGGATAATAATGTAAAAGGTACGAAGTACATCTCGCAGACGTCAGCCACCTTCTAAGGTTCGGTTCGTCTCTACCTCGTCTTTTCCTCATAAATGCATATTCCGTCTCTGATCCTTATCTACATTCTACATTCTACATTCTACATTTCCCGACTCTTGCAGCTTGAAGACGGAATTAAAAGGAAGAAACTGGTTTATCTGTCGCGTGCAAATCTCCCTCCGTATAGATAGTTACAAATATTATCGGAACACCGCGACGATGAACAACGAACAGTTCCGTCGGCTTGTTTCTGCCAACACTCCGAAGCCTTCGTCAGATACCAGTGGCGCATCGCCAGGCGCGGCCACTCCTCGGGGAGCATCGCTTGGATCTAGACAGAGGTCGAGCATCCCCATGACCCCGTGAGTTTACTAACCTTTCGCCATGATTGCATGCATTATTAACTAATTCAGTCGTTCAGTGGGCCTTCATAATAAATCCGACTTCGCGCGACAGCTGGCAGAGCGTAACCACGGCGGCGAGAAACAAGCGAAGAAATTCAAGTCGTACGATCCCAAGGGCAGCAAGTTGGCAGAGGGGTATGTGGACCGCGCTCGCAATAGGACATCGGAAGAGGAGGACGAACGTGCAGCCCGGATAAAGGCCCTGGAAGAGTCCCTTAAGAAGGAAGAGATCGACCAAGAAACCTTCGATAAACTTAGGAGCGAAATTGCCGGTGGCGATCTGTCCAGCACCCACTTGGTGAAAGGCCTCGACTTTAAGCTTCTCGAACGAGTTCGAAAGGGCGAAAATGTTTACGGTGAAAACGGTGCGAAAGAAGAGGCCTCCGAGCCGGAAGACGACGTCGACGAGGAATTCGACCAACTAGAAGAGAAGGAAGTTGCTGCGGTCGCAAGAGAGAAAGCAGCAAAGAAAGGACAGCTAGCAACAGTGCCGTTGAATCCATCCAAGAAGCGGACGAGAGACCAGATTTTAGCCGAGATGAAAGCAGCAAGAGACGCAGCAAAAGCCAAAGAGGATACAGGTTTGGGGTCCAAGTTCAAAAAGATTGGCGCGAAGACACCTGGGACGAGAATAGAACGAGACAGCAAAGGCAGAGAAGTATTAATAGTGGTGGACGAAGACGGCCACGAGAAGCGAAAAGTTCGCAAGATTCAACCAGCTGCCGAGTCTGAAGAAATATCATCAAAAGAGAGAGATATGATGATGCCTGATAAAAACGCAAAACCTCTCGGAATGGAAGTGCCAGAGCATTTTAGAAAGCAGGCCGAAGAACAGGAGGATGAAGATATCAATATTTTCGACGACGTTGGTGATGACTACGATCCCCTTGCCGGACTAGAGGAGGAAGACTCCGAAGACGAGGACTCATCGGCGAAGAAGCCGGAAGTATCTGACACTACTACTACCAAGGAAGATAAAGCTGCTATGCCTCCTCCACCGCGGCCAACTACTACCACTACAACAGAACCGCGGAATTACTTCAAGGATTCTAAGACTAAGCTGGTGTCATCCGAGTCGCTCAAAGCGCCGTCTATGTCCGATCCCGCCATCCAAGCAGCCCTCAAGAAGGCCGCATCTCTCAACCCCATATCCCGACCTACAGAAGAAGACGACGAGGAAGCACGCGCCAAGGCGGAGCGTCTCAAGAAGATGCTGCAGAACAACGACCGCGACGCGGAGGATATGGATCTGGGCTTTGGCACGAGCAGGTTTGAGGACGAAGAGGACCTCGAAGAGCAGAAAGTCAAGTTCTCGGAATGGGGACGCGAGGGCGACGATAGTGCTCATGGCGGCGCAGGCGGTTCTAAACGGAAGAGAGGGCCGAAGAAGCGGAAGGGTGATGTTAATAATGCAGCGGATGTCTTAAGAGTCATCGAGAAGCGACGGGCTGCCGAATGATCAGCGAGGGTTGATGCTAGTTACTATAGTAGTTAAGAGGTGTGTGTAGTCAGAAACTTGGCTTATCCCTTTGAAAGCTACGGAAAATAAATAGTTAATAACCAGTGCTAAAAGTAATAATTAAACGTCTACATATTTGTGGTATACTTGACATAGTCGTTTTCATATTCTATTATTATAGAAGGGGCGTTAATAAAGAGTTGTAATTGTAGTTGTAAGTCATGGTGCGAGCAACAATTCCCACGGCTTTCCGTCCCACAGATTCAAAAACCGCATTTCCGTCTGACTTCGGTTTCCCTCTTTTTTTTTTCTTTTCCACTTTTCCGTGACCGACTTTCATCTTCAAAAGCCAGATCTCACCTCACCTGCTAGACCAAAACAACTACTATAAGTTATTATTGACTAGCTCTCTTTAAGTCATAGTTGTCGGATATTAGTGTCGCTTGAGCTTATAAGAAAGAAAGCTTGCTTTATCTCTCAGTATGTCGGAGCCTGTCCCGCTTTGGCTGGATTGCGATCCGGGACATGATGTGAGTCCAATTTCGTTACTGATTCTTTTTTCCGCCCTTTTTATCCAGCCAGCCAGTCCGGACACTATGTTCTCAAGCGAGGCCTTTTTTTTTCATCCTCCTCCGGACCCGGGAGCCCCGCCTTAAGCGCATCCCTAACTTACCGCCGATTCGGCGTTGGGGTAGCAGCAGCAGCAGACCTACCTCGGGCGGAGGCCGGCCCAACACCGGCGATGGGAAGATGCTAGTGCTCGGTTTCTCCGTATTCAATAAGCAATTATGTAAAATAAACATGCCCATATATATGTACATACCTAGATCAATACTCGTCTAGTAGGTTAGTCTTCATATGCGCAACCTAACTAACCCCCCCCCCCTTCGCAGGACGTCTTCGCCATCCTCCTAGCGGCCTACCACCCGGGGATCCGGCTGCTGGGCATCAGCACCGTGTTCGGCAACGCGCCCCTGGACAAGACCACGCGCAACGCCCGCTCCGTCCTCGCCGCCATCGGCAAGCACCCGGAGATCCGCGTGTACCCCGGCGCGGCGCAGGCCCTGCAGCGCCCGCCCATCCACGCCGTCGCCATCCACGGCGAGTCCGGCCTCGACGGCACCGATCTCCTGCCCCCGCCCCCTCCGTCCCCCCCTCCGTCCCCCTCCCTTTCTTCTTCTTCTTCTTCCTCCCCCCCTAACGGCTCGGCCGAAACCTCCCCCGCCGTCGAAGCCATGGCCTCCGCCCTCAAGCGCACGCCCCCCGGAACCGCGTGGATCGCGGCGACCGGCGCCCTGACGAACGTCGCGCGGCTGTTCGCGCGGCACCCGGAGCTGCGGGCGCACGTCGCGGGGGTGACGGTCATGGGCGGCAGCGTGGGGGACGGGTTCACGCCCGCGGTCATGGGGGTGGTCGACGGGGTCCCGCGCATCGGGAACTACACGGCGTGGGCGGAGTTCAACGTGCTGATCGACCCGGAGGCGGCGGCCGCGCTGTTCGGCGACGAGGTGCTGAGGGGGAAGATCACGCTTGTCCCGCTGGACCTGACGCACCTTGTGCTGGCGACCGGGGAGGTGCAGGAATTGTTGCTTTATGGACCGGAGGAAAAGGAGGGGGAGGGAAAGGATGGTGCAGGTATGAGGGAGGGCAGGGGAAAGTCCGATTTGAGGGTTATGTTGGTTGAGCTGTTGAATTTCTTCGCGGGGACTTATCGGTGTGTTATATTGCCCCCTTTCCTTCCTTTTTGCCTTTTCTTTCGCCATCGTGTCACTATCCCCCCGTTAAAGTGCCAACCAATACTAACACCCTCCCCCCCCCCCCCAGCGACGTATTCGGCATTATCGAAGGCCCGCCGCTGCACGACCCGCTCGCGGTCGCCGCCGTGCTAGTCGGCACCTCGCACGAGATCCCGTTCTACGACTACGACCCGACGAGCGCGGCGGGGCCGAGCCGGCGCGAGCGCTTCGCCGTCGAGGTGGTGACGGAGGGCACGCTGGAGGACGCGCGGGAGCGCGGCGCGCAGACCGGCCGCACCCTCGTCACCCTACTGCCGCCTGGTAGCGAGGGTGTCCGGATACCCCGCGGCTTGGACATCCCGCTGTTCTGGAAGGTTATTGAGGAGTGCTGCGCGAGGGCGGATGAGGTGAACAAGAAGGTCCTGGGTACCAAGCCTTTGAATTGATTGGCGATTACCCTGAGGTTAGATAGACCTTGTGTGCAGCTGTGGCGATGTAGACGTGGGGGGAAAGAATGGCAGTGGGACTGGTTACTTGGTACTTGATAGATAGACTGGCAATGAGTTCATGACATGAATAGACAGACATACATCACATTTGGTTATACTGGATCAACAAAATAGCACACTGTTTCCCTTTGAATGCCCCTAGAATGAATCAATAGACCATCCTTAGGGAACCTAATATTCATAAGGAGCCCCTCTTGAGTCTCCGTTTTAACAAAAATTACTACTATACAAACGCTATTGCTGGCCAGATTACAATTCTAACCAAACACCCGAACTCCCCTAATGTACAGTATTCAAGTCCGTCCGCCTTAACACCTCGTTATTCAGTCGTCCGTGAGGTCAATAACCTCAATGAACTTGCTCTTATCTCCTGCAATGGGGTTGAGAATTATCTGCGTAGGTCTCGACGGCGCCATCCTGCTACTACCCCCTACCGGGCTCGACGCGCCATTGGAATTGTGCCGCGCTGGAGACGATAGTTTGCCTTGTGCTCTTCGCTTGCTTGCGCTCTCACTAATGGCGCGGCTTACTTCGAGCATGGACCATCTCGGCGTCGGTCGCGGGGCGGGTCTGGCTGGCGGCGGCGGTGATGCGGTGTATGGACTCGACGCCATATACTGAAGCGACGGATTCAGGGGAGCATATGGATCCGTTCGTATCAATGACGAGCCTGTGTTGTAGCCATATGAGGCGGCACGCATCGGCTCTGATTGGTGTGCATTAGCACGTGGCTGTCTCGCGCACACGGCGGGTCGCGGAGGTTTGAGTAGTTTCAAGTTGGCGATGTCGTCGTATTGATCTCCTAACACAGTTCGTAGCATTTCCTGATCGAAAGTCTCCAAGACGGATTCCGCATAGATTCGCCGTGCATGCCAACGATCCATCTCCGCATCATACTGTGTCCTCGAGGTATAGATAAAGCAGTGTCTGCAACCGCAGGGCGTTGGTGGCTGTTGCCGGACGAAGTTCAATACGTAGGCTTCGAAAACGCTCCGGTAGATCCGCGTCCAGCATGGAGTCTGAAGAATGGCCTTGCGTTTCTCGAAAGCGATCAACAGCTCATGGAGAAGAGGCATCCAGAGTGTGTCCAATTCGTATCCCTGGACTTTGCTTATCTCGTCAACTATCCTTTGCGCAAGCAAGTCTAGATGGTTCAACATTTTGAGTTCGACCAGGGTTAAAATGAACCTAGACATTGACTTATAAGTCACGTATTGAGGGCCTGTAGGGCTTCTACGGCCATTCACTCTTATGTGTAAGGGAATTTCCGCAGACGTAAGCGCATTGAAGTCGAGATTGACCAGTGCAGCATGTGATATACGCTCATAAACAGCTTGCATGTCCTCTCTAGGGGTCTGAGAGTATTTGAAATCGAATGATTGGAGAAAGCCAAGAAGGAAGGTCGTCAAACCAGCGCATTCTTCTAGGATAGGTACCACACTAGGTAAATTGGTCAGCTTTGATCCTGGCAAACGTATCATTGACGATGCTTACGTTGTCTTCATGTATTCGAACCCCAGCTGGTAAAAGGAAAGGCCAAAAAGAGCCTTGCCATCTTCCTCTTGAAGCCGTATCTGTTGCCGACAAGCTTCTAAGCATTCGCTCACTAATCGCGACGCAAAGGATCGGAAATAGCACCACTGATCCTCTTCCAGATCTACATTAGCATCGCACAAAGCCGACCACCGCTTATAGATTGTAGGTTGAAGGTTAAAGGCGAGTCCAAACCTAAATCTAGTCAGTCCCTGTCAACAAATGGTCTAAGCAGATCCTCACATTTCACTGAAGTCGCCCCTGGAGATGGCCGCTATATCGTATTGCCGCCCTAACCAAGCAAAGAATTCAGTTGGAGGTGGCTGCTTATATTCCGTCATGATTAACCTGGACAGTCTATAGTCGTTGTTTTCCATAGACAGTTGAAAGATGTTGGAAAGATGGTCTGGAGTAAGTTCTTGCCTCGAAACGGATGGGCCGGTATTGATGGATAGAACTTCGTGCAGTTGGTCCAACCTCGTGGCTTTCCTTGATGAATTTTCGCATTGGTTGATAAAATAGCCACAAAGACTTGGGAAATAAATAATCTTTTTCACCTCGCCTTTGGGTCGTGTAATCTTTCCCGATAGGAGAAGCGGCACTGTTTGTCTTGAAGGAATAATAACCAGGACCTAGAGGTATAATTAGCAATAAGGTACCTACCTACCAGGCAAGGTTTCGTTATATTGTATTGGTGTTGTGTCAACCTACCTCTGATATATGAGACGGTCGTACCTCTTCACGTCCCTATCGCTTGGTTAGTCTCGTAATCCGCCAGCAAGGTTTGATAAGACGTACAACACGACGTAGGTATGCTGGGTACTCAGTGTCCCAGGGCACGTTTGGGAAAGGATTCTCTTTCAAAATGTTATCCTCATCAAGCTCTATACCCGAGGATAATATGTTTCCCTCAAAATCAGTTACCGTCTCCAACTCGTAGGATACATCGCAACCCTCGTTCTCCTCGTGGCCCCAACCCCAACCCCCAAGTCGACTATCATCCACAATACGAGTCTCTCGTTTTCTTACGGTCGACAAGAATATATCAAAGTCCAGGTCAGTACATATGTTCCGAAGGCGCCTAGCTCGTTCACGGTCCGCGCCTTTGAACTGTTGGAACGATTTTATTCCGGCTACGAGGTTATACCTGTCGTCCAACGCATAGCAAAGAGGCAAAGGTTTCTTCGAACCATCACTCACTTCACGTGACCATGACTCGAGAGCTATACGAAGGCCGTTGTCCTTAAGACGACTCGCAGCTGTTGGTATTGGAGCTGTTGGATCCGTTGTAAGATTGTAAACTAGGACCCAATGATATCCGCTCTCTGTGGGCAAGACCTCATAAGAGGCATCAGAGAACCTTAGCGGGAAAGTTATTAAGGCTATATACTTCAGTAATACAGTAGCGTAAGACGTACCAGAAGGCGCAAGCCATACGATGCTTCGAAGCAGGTAATGTTTTTGAAGCACCACAGTATTTTACAACCACGTCTCCGCCTTCGTAAGGTAAGGGTAGGCTAATGGCCAGCCTCCCAAACATGCCGGGAACGTTCTCATTGCTACTTGTTGGTGAGTTCTCGTATGTCATATACTAAAAGGGGGGACTTACTAATTAGAAGTCCTGGACGTTGCACCCGGTTCATATAAGAGCATCTTATAGAACTTCGTGCAAATAGGGGAAGTGACGTCCAACTTCTTCGCAATGTAGGCCAGAACTTTGTTTAAGTGAGACTGCCAGATCGGCGCTCTTATCTCGAATTGGTCCAGAGGAAGTTCCCAGATTTTCGGCCCCAGTGTGTTTTCAAGTATCTCTTGACCTTCTTCAGAGGGTGCTTGACGCGACTTGGCAATAAGCTGCTTCGCCTGAGTCTCTGAAAGAGGATTTTCAATCATGCCAACATCCTTCACGAATATCTCTGGGTTGAAATCACCCATCCAGATCATAGACGCGACACAATTCTTTTTGCGAATTGATTCGAGCGCTTTCAACAAGTCTGATTTGTGGAATGGTTTATTTGGAAGATTGCCATTGTCTCCGTTTGGCTCCTCCATCTTGTAAGAGCCAAGTGGCACAAAAAATAAAAATCAAGGGTCAGGGTTTTCCCGATTCCTGATTGGATTTTTTTTATATCAAGTATTATTAAGATACTTTCCGTGATATGGGACGTTATTAATTCGACGATTCCGGGGTTTCATCATTTAGACGCGTCGATATATATTAATTTTGCGTTGCTAAGACGCGACTTTTGCTGTATCTCAGGCAGACCGTGCTTAAAGTGGGGGGCCTCCATTAATGCTATGGGCAACCGTGTAACAAGTAACATCCCCAGTTTACAAACCCCTTTTCTCTTAATCTCTTCGCACATGGCGTCGCGATAGATTATTTATACGCCAATAATCCTGGATAATATTGAATACCCAAAATTCAAACTAAAGGCAATTGCCAGCATTATTTCTTCGCCAACTGCTCATTAGTAAATTCGCCATCTTCGAGCTGTTTGCGCTTCAACCCTGTAGCAAACAACGGTGGTCCCTCATTTTGGATATAGTCTACTTGGTTTGGGTTGGGAGAAACTGCCGCTAGTACAGCCTGTGAGGATGGAGCTTGTGGGTGCACAGCAGCCGGCAGACGGTCTGCCTGAGTTAGCATCTGCTGAGCTTCAAGAGGAGTCGCAGGCGAAGAAATTTGCGGATGGCATGTCCCTGAAGTGAATACATGTTGCGGGACAGAATACGGCGGTGCTACCTGGGATATGGGCATATTATACGTTGAAGATTGCATCGGCACGCTACGTGGGGGGTCAATTATAATCACTTCTGCTTGCTGGTTCTCAGAGTAAGGTGGTGCGTTTCCGGTCATGTTGTAATAATCTCTCCCTAGCACCAGCAGCAGATTCCTTTGGTCGAGAGTTGCAAGCAGATGCCTAGCATTCTCTAATCGCTTAACCCAGAAGGACTTGACCAGCCTCTGATTGGAAGCTTGTCTTCGTTCATTCTGAGTAGGGACGGGTTCTTCCATGACAATGTATCGAGTCCAGAATCCCTGGATGACAGTTCGTATTAATGCCGAGAATAGGGGATCCAAAATCGAGATTGATCGACTGGTTAGAAGATCCATAAAACCGCCGACAAAGGGGACGTAAAGGTCGAAAAACTCGAGTAAATCAATTCTTTCGCTTTGTTCTATCAACTTCGTCCCCAGCTCGCGCAAGTCAGCTTCCATGCCGAGGTCCAATAGAAGCCGACACAAATTAAGTAATGTGTTACTAGTAACTGGTGGAGGAGGCGGCGGCGGTAGAGCTGTGTTCCCACTGGGCAGCATATGGCTTCTGCAAGGTACTCTCTGTAGTTGCCAACGTTGGAATCCTTGCTCACATATAAGGCGAGTAACGTCAAATCGTGCGATCAGAGCCTTGAGGGTCTCTTTCAGAAACCTAAAAGAGTCGGACATATCCAATCGGCCCCGGGAAACACTGGCATATAGTTGCCAAGTGAAACCCAGTACGAAGGCAATATCATCGCGCCTTTTAGAGACCAGAGGGCACAGCCTACGTCATGTTAGAAATGCGCAAGTAGCAGGTATTCGTAGAAGCAAACTTACTTGTCTAAGAGCCATCCATAATCCCGATGAGTACAGGCGATAAGAACTAGGGTTTCCCCGTCCTGTTCATAGAGTGTAGAAGTATAACACAGTTCAACGATTTTGTCTAGGATGCCCGGGACAAGTTCTCGTAGCTCTTTAGGTGTCTTCTCACAGGTACTATTTAGATGCAAAATATACCTATACCGATCACCAAGGGTTTGCTGTCCCAAAACAGAACGATCGAAACTGCCGCTGTTAATAACAATTTACTTAGTAAGTAGTAGGTACGAGGAAACTAACGCTGGAGCCAGTGTAGCGAATGAAAACTTTGATCCCTGAAGTTTTTCCGCGATCCACGGGAAGAAGTAAGGCGACAGGTGGCTGTTGATATTACTGCAAGTCAGTTCAAAAAGGTCACGATCCCGAAAGAGAACCGCCACTTCAAGGATCTTGGCGATAGTAGATTCGGGGAGTTCCCAAAGATTCGTCTTCGCTTTCCGCCGAGAGAAGAAACAATCACACAAGTTAAACAGCGTCTCGAAATGCATATTATCGCTTGCTAGGTTATTGCATCTCGATGAGAAAGATTCTAGGATATAGGATATGGATTCAATATCGCTAGCTTGCAAGAAATTGTTGAGGATATAGGTAGTCGTCCTAGTTTGGGGGACCATCAGTAGAGCCTTGAAAAGACCATTAGCTACTGTCTCCTATAATTTCATACTACTAGACGAAACTGACCAATGACCGATAGCGTCGACAGAATCCACGTTGCTGTTATGGTTAGCCATATGAAAACATGGAGGTAGGAAGAGCCAAGACTAACATCGGGGTGAGCAGGTTCATCGTAATCTGAAGAGAGACCGTCTTCCTCGTCAGGCTCGCAGTCACTGAGAACATCATCTCGGAGAATTGATTCGGGTTTTATATCCAAGGTAGGCAGTCTTCGACTGCCATCAACATCGAGGGAAAGCTGCACAGCCCATTCTATAATATCAATATATGAGCCATCCTTGTCCTCATCCGGAGAGTTACCTTCATCCTCACTTTCATCGTTCTCTCCAAATGCCCGGTATGTGGTATCCGTTTCTGTACCTATCTCTCTCTTCTCCACTTGGCTGATGAAGACGTAAAAGTGACACCGAGATTCGAGACTTTGCAGACAGCAGAAACGGGTTAAGTCGGCGGGTGCTAAGCCATTTAAAGATATATCGTCAGCGGTAGACGAGTCTTGAAGTACATATAGTAAAGGAGCGTCAGGCTCAATAGATAGCCATTTCTGGATTGCATCTTCGAGGCGATTAGGGTTATTAGATGAGTCGGCATTGTTCAACAGAACAGCTTCGAGGGCGTTGGTTAGCTCTGCCTTGAAATCAGCAGTAGAGCCACTGTCATGAGAATCCGCCATGATGCTGATACAATCCGTTTGCCGTATTTCTTTTTTAGGGTTAAGTAAAAGAAGTACTGGATTTATACTGAGCTACGTGAGCGACTTTTTAAGTTTTATACTCGCCTAGTTAATCGTCATATACGATGGATGTCAGCAGACAAGGGGTTAGAGAGTTAATGTAGTGTCTCTTATGTTCTACATAGTTAATTAAAGTTAGATTAAGCGATTGAGTATTATAGATTGACCAATTGCTTTGCAT
Source organism: Daldinia bambusicola (assembly GCA_022478815.1). NCBI lineage: Eukaryota > Fungi > Ascomycota > Sordariomycetes > Xylariales > Hypoxylaceae > Daldinia > Daldinia bambusicola. Next base: position 11,297 of record MU284188.1, read on the forward strand.
CAATTATAAAGCAGAAATCAGCGTCTCATAACATTAGGATATAACGTATGTTTGAAGCTATGACGAAGTTCAAGCAAAATCGCGAGACGCGTATCGAATTCCAGCTGGGGTTTAGAATTATACTGCTGTTTAAATAGATTCAACCTTTAAGTGTATAATTGCAAAACTCCGAAGTTGTAGGTACTAGGTACCTTAGGTAGAGAGATATCAAAGTACCGAAGTACCTCCGCTAGTCATACAGTGCAAGTATAATTTCAGCCTTACCAAACAACCACCACGCACCAATTTAGGTGCATTTCTTTTTTCTCACCAATTTTTTTTTCTTAGCTCCAAGCTCTCTTTGTTTTCCTTACGCAAAGCGTAGCACAAGCGTGAGGGATATAATAGAAGATAAAAACAGGAAAATTCACCGGCAGCCAGCCAATAAAAGGTGGTATAGTATAATGGCCAGTACAACACGTTGTGGATAAGTCTACAAGTGTTCCGTGTAGATCTGGGTTCGATTCCCAGTACCGCCACTTCCTTTTTGCCTTTTCCCCTACCGTTCCTCGCAGGTTTACTTGGGATATTTTTTTTACCTGTTAAGCTAAGCTGCTACCTAACCTCGTCGTCCATAACTAAATTTTGACGTATCTTGAATAGCAAAAAAGCGTGCTAATTTCACCATCATAACGTCCTCATGCTTCGGTGGCAGGATGTTGGTTGACTATACACACGGCGACTTCAGCGAGTCCAACATCAAGGCGCCCGGAGCCACGGAGGATGGAATCTGCTCACCCTAAGATCCTTGGCGGAAAGGATATGAAAAATGAACTATATGATACATGTATGTGCATACTAGGTAGAATCCTTTTTTTCCATCATCAAAGAGTATATTAGTCGATTGCCCAAAAGAAACAAGAGTATAATTACAACCTAACTACATACTTACCCTACTTAGGTTCCAATACGTCTTCACTTTAAGGGAGGGAGGGTATCTAGAGGAATTCTGGATAAACTAAAACTACCTCTTCAATAACATAAAGCAACCTATACCTCGACGTCGAACGAACGTACAGGATGGCTCTCTAGCTTTATAGAGCAAGTGGTAGCTCGGCAGTCATAGATAGTTACCTAGGTACCTACCTAACAGAGTATAGTTCTCCAATATTGACTACTAACTACCTCTGTTGAACCACAGGCTGCTAAAACTTCGCAAAGAGTACCTAAGGTATAAAGTCTTTATCTAACTCTATCAATGGCCGGTCTATTATAACATAGAGAGAGAACTTCTAGTTTCCTATGTGGTAAGATTCGGGTCGTATTGCCCGTAGCTAATAGTAGGTACGGTGCCTACTTCTTACTCGCATACTGAGTGAGATCCACACTACCATGCTATCTATCCTAAGTCGAAAGTTACTACTAATAAGACTATATATCTTATCATCTTTCGATCTTGTAAAACTTTGTAAGTTAAAAACCAAGGTTATGTATAACAAGTTGTTTAGTATATTGAAGGATCCGACATAGTAGTCAGATTTTCGGTTGGGTTGGTATAGCGCTACATAGTATGTACCTAGGTAGGTAGCTAGGTAGCTGGTAACTATGTGATAAGCTATATTGTCTGGAGAGTTAGTTGTGCACGATACATATTCAGTAGTCTTCAATTTCATCGTGTCCGCTCTTCTCCCTCAAGCTCCACTGGGTCATATTTCCAACAGGGTTCTGATTCAACAGCGCCCCTGAAACTTCACTATAGTTACCTCCACCACCACCACAACCTAGTATTCCAAAGTTAGTCACCAGGGAAGATCTTTGATTGCTCTCGTCCCCGCACGTGTGTACCTGAGACGCAGCCAGCACGCCGTTCTGCGCGGTGCCCCCTGACCAAGCTGGCCACGCCCAGGGGCCAGGTTTCGGGAAGAGTCCTATTGACGGCTGCTGCGAGTTTTCCGCGCTTGTAAACGGGTTAATAGGTGGATGACAGGAAGTAGGAGAAGCAGTAGAACCAGGCGACAGGTTGCCGCCTAATATTAGGACTTGAATTACCGGTTCGGGCTGCCAGTCCATCTCGTCATAGGTATCGAACCCAACGCCCGCGTCTTCAGCCCACGTGGCGAATTGCTGGTTGCAATGATTCAGGGCGCTCGCGGCCCAGTTTCGGAAGCGCAGGTTTGCGCGGCGGACGGAGCTACATTCGATACAAGTGCGCAAACTGTTGTTCTTACTTTTGTAGACGCCGCTGTTGGTGCATCGTAGGGAGGGGAAAGGGGGGTCGCAGGTATTGATGCCCGCTTTCTCGACCAAGTCACTGCTGTTATTGTCCATGCTTGCTGATCCGCGGCTTGTGTGGCAGTTGCGTCTCATACTTGGGTTACCGTTAGCGCGGGCGTCCACCCTACGACCCTGAGTGTTGCGATGAAGATTGTGGTTGCTGTGTGAGTACTGGTCCCGAGGGTTGTTGGTCCTGTTATGGCCGTGGCGTAGCGGTTGGCTTTGACCATGCGCTGGATGACAGATATTATGACCTCTTCTTCTGTGCTGTGATTTGTTGTGCTGCGTAGTCGAAGAATCAACGCCGCCCATAGAATGATCCTCGTCGAAGTTGGCGCCCTGAGGACCTCGCCTATTCTTAGGACGAGTTGCTGAACTGTGGGACTTATTGGAATTCCGCTTTCTTGACATCTTTTATGCGTTGTTCTCTCCTTTGGATTTTACCATAAGCAATTTAATTAAATCGTTCTTGGTGCGGTGAAATTTTGAGATTTTCCAGGCAGGAAATGCGCAAGTTCTGCTGATATCTGATTGCAGTGGTGTGCTTTCTGGGTTCGTTATGGCAGACATATTGATACTGTAATTGCCTAGAAGACTAAGGTACTCCTGATATCTTTTAAAGAGTGCTTCCTCCATCTTTAAAATTCTCTATTTCCTGATTTCTAAAAGGATGCAAGCTTATTACATAAATGTAAAAAGTAAGTAGGGACGTTCTAGAATAGAACGGAAGAGGCTTTCGTAAATAAAGTGATGAAGGTGACCTTCAGGCAAGAAGATTATGTGCTGAAGGCTAATACCGTAAAAACGCGAGATCTAGAAGCTTTCCATAGCGAGGGTAGTTGGGTCGTCTTATTCGAAGAGCTATACAAAGGGGGCCTCAGACAGTCCAGAAGAACTTGTCAGTAACCATGCAACAGTTCTCAGGGTTCACTTAGCAGACAATGGCAAACGTGAAGATCAGGAGTCATAGCTGAACAAACGAATAACATCTGACACCTGCGTTAGTTACTGAAAGCAGTGAGCCTTTATGAATCTGGGCGAACTTATGTTATGAGACCTGGTTTCAACATCAACAAACTTGATCTGACAGAAAGAAAGAGCCAAGAGAAAATATGATAACTGTACTCAGTTAAGATTCTAGGAATACCAGCCATGAGACCTAACGCATATACCTATCTACTACCTGGGAGCATACACACAAGCTCATATTCCATTGCTAGACTATAATTTCCTATCGTAGCCTTAGTCTAGGAATATAAGAAACAGCGTCACAGCAAACCTGAGTAATATTAGACAAGCATTGGCGCCGTCATTTGGTGAACAACAATATCTTGTAGTCCTATCGGACCCTCTTTAGGGAACCTTGACAGTGTTTTATCTGCGGCTTGCTATCTCGAAAATGTTAAATAGGCTACCGAGGTCAAGCTAAAGTGGCGTTGGAGAAGCTATTGTCACCTTGACTGCAACACAGATGACCCCGACTTGCTTCCATTGCGCTCTCAATAGGATACAAAGCTCTGCGCAACCTTTAAATCGTGATTGATCCTGCATCGGAGCTCCGAGAAAGCACCTGTGGGACGGTAGTTGTCGAATTTATCGGACACGCTTCCTGCAAAGACGACGACGTCGAATCATGCGGTGCTTTGTGCGGCCCTGCGTGTTCTTGTGATGGGAGCGAAGGAGCTTCGCGTGCGCTTTGACGTTCAAACGAGGCCTAATTACTTGGCAGCTGGGTCCCAGGGCACTTAAGGATGTTCCCCGGATCATGAACCCCAAACTGCCGCTAACAAGGGTTTACAGACGCCGGGGTCATTGGGTGTTCATGCAGCAAGGGTTTCCGCAGCTAGAAAAGAGACTTAGAGGGCAATTTTGTATAGTTAGAGATATTCTATACCTGATTATCTTCTAGTGCAGATGTTGTAGTGCTCTTAGTTCCAATAGACACCTCTAAGTGGCACCGCTACAGGACGAAAATGGCCTGCGAGCACCATTATGTTGGCCTACATAGGCTAGGTGATTCCGAGGTCTGACAAAAAGAATAGCCAAGTATACGACCCGAGGCCGTAGAGTTATTGCCACCGTCCTCAGCGGTTAACCCGAAAAGTGTTTTCTAGATGGGGAGAAGTTAACCTACCGAGCCCAGAACCATAACGAAGCGTATAACATCTAGATAGGTAAGAAGCCTATTGTATTGTATCTCATTGTTCCCACTCTGCCAGAGTCATATGGTATTTCTTGGCTGTTCAACATCTTAAACCCGTCTTGGATTGCGTATCAACCGGACACTAGGAAAAACGGCGTGGCATTATGATTGAAGCACAAGGCACCTGCATGTAGCTGTAATTTTCTTCTCAGCCCGCAATGGACTCTAGCTGGCTGCGCCATAACGGTCTGAAGTTACTACCTAGTAACTGTGCCCTTATACTATCACGGGCCTCTTCGTACGAGACTCTTGTTAAGTTCAAGCATCCTCTTAAGATTTCTTGGAGAATCGGTTGGGGATGGATCGCGTGCATAAAAGTCCACAGGTCAAAGCTCTCTGGAGATCCAGGAAGTAGAATGGCGAAAGTAGATCACCACGTGGAGATTGCGAAACTGTGGTCGAAGCCGTGGTCGAAATCGTGGTTGATCTAATTCAACTTCTTGTAAGGGTCGAGGGGCTGAAGGGGCTGTACCTGAGAGGCCTAACCGCATAATAGAGCATGCACGTGCCCACGCCGTGCTACTTACCTAATGTAAACCGTACCCCTCGGTGCATATTATGGATTAGGTAATAAACAGATTTCCCCCGTTTTGCTTTTTTTTTTTTTTTTTACTGCTGCAGTTGGCGTCAGCACTTATTCCATCTTACCACACCACCATCATCATCTACCGACTTCAACAGTGAGCCTGCATTATGTTCAATTACATCAGCGTTTACGAGCGCGAAATCTACATTGGATAAGAAATCCGGTAGTGTGATCGCGTTTGAAACCGCTCGCTTCTATTAGGTACCGTCGCAGAAAGATGCACTGGACACTGAAAAGGATTCACAGCTTAGAGAAGCATCACTTCGCCATATCTGAGATATTTCTAAGACCTATATCTGAATTTAAGGTATACTATATCGTATTCGTTAAGCATCCTCCCCTCTTTTTTCTCTTTTCTTTCAGACAACCATCCGCAGTCGGACTCCCCGGTAATAAGATGACTTTTCGTGATAGTCAGGAAGATTTCCTATCACAGTAGTATTTCTCCTCCTCTAGTGAGCTGTGTCATCCCCAGACGACTGCAGATGCGACTTTCTGCCGGTCTTCCATTACTATACACGAAATTATCAGTGGTCCCGTTATTTTCTATCCGCCGTTGCTTTTCCTAATTACAGTACAATATTCCTAGCTCTTGTTGCTTGACGTTGGCTTGGCAAGAATATCGTCGTCTAGTACATCAAGCTGGGGGGTAATTACCTACCAAGCCACTATGGAGCCACACTAGATAAGGTATGTTTCGATTCTCTGTCGACGTATTCTAGGATCGCTTTAGTTACCCTGGCTTCTTAGTCGCCCGAGATGAGTTGGAGAAGGTCAGCACATGCATACGGGTGTGGTACAATTTCTATCCGTTCAACGAAATGGGCATAGACGCACGTCAGCGTCAACTCCCTACAGGTTGGTACGAAAACACCCTGGGTTTCTGACTGATGTTGCTGGCCAAATCCCAGAACAATCGGTCTACTATCCCTGCTCATCATATCCGTGTATCTTAATGCCTGCTGTAGCAAAATCTTCTCGATGTCAAAGTTCTCCTTTGATTGGTCCATAGTACTTGAGAAACCCTTCCACCAGAAGAAGTCCCTTTTTCTAGTAAATTTCAATACCTACCTAGGTCAGGGTACCTGGTCAAGTATATGATCCGGTATCCTTGTATAAACTGTACATAAGACTCTCTTTATTAGTCGCATGGCATCCTGGTTAGAAACCAGGAGATGTGAGTCTACACTAGTGTTCTGTTTCCCCCCAGAAATGCTCTATATATCTACATCAATGGGCAAGGTTTAGACCCCTTCTATCCCGGATAAATTTTATGAGTCTGGTGTGAGTGGATGCTAGGGCTATAAGATTCTGTTGACATCCAACTTGTAAATGCTGTGCATGGACAGGTGGACCTTTTAGATCCGTTACGATTCATGAGCTACAAACATACCTATCTATCTCAGCCAACCATATCGAGACTCGACGACTCAACCAGACTTACAAGTCCCATTTACACGGATGATGTCGACTCATCGATCCTGCTGGAAACCCAAACATTAATTAACGAGTCAGGCGCTCCTTCGGCCAGTTATGCGGCTTTCACAGTGCTGTCCAGCAAAGCAAACATAGGGCCCAGTATATCTGACTACCGACTCGGTAGCGGGCCGCTCCTGTTGGTACAATATATTAACTGGGAGCCCAGCTACTAAGTCAACTATAACCCAGCTTCCTCGAATTCGATACCGTCTACTATCCAAAATGGGGCGCGAGTTAACCGTGGGAGAGCTCGAGGCGATCAGCATCATTGAGCGAGTTGGCTCCGTCTTCTCGCTAACAGGGTCTCTTTTCGTTATCCTTACCTTCCTTTTCTCTAAGGCTTTCCACAAGCCTATCAACCGCCTAGTCTTCTATGCCTCCTTTGGTAATATGATGAGCAATGTAGGAACACTGATGTCTAGAAGATTTGTGACGGATATCGATTCGTTCGGATGCCAATACCAAGGTTTTCTTATACAAATGTATGTTATTTACAGCTACCCCTTGCGCAACTTACTAAACTTTGCAAGGTTTCTGCCAGCTGATGCTTTCTGGACATTGGCCATGGCATTTAATGTTTACTTGACTTTTTACCACAAGTTCGACGCTGCCAGGCTTCGGATGATGGAAAAGTGGTAAGTTTCAGACTCAATCTCCTCTGCCTTGAAAGTAGACAAACATGAAGACTCACGCGAAGTTAACTTAAGGTACCTCTTAATATGTTACGGCATCCCATTCATCCCCGCACTCACATACGTTTTCGTGAGAACCGAGTCCGCTGGTAGGATGTATGGCAATGCAACTTTATGGTGTTGGGTTAGTTCGAAATGGGATATCTTCCGGATTATTACCTTTTACGGTCCTGTTTGGTAAGACCCTGGGAATCCATGCTTCGAAAAATAGCCAGTGTTACTAACGTACTTAGGGTTGTCATCCTATTGACCATGTCTATTTATATTCGGGCAGGAAAGGATATCTACCAGAAGCGCAAACAATTACGAAACTTTGGTGCTAGCAGTAGTGCCCATGATCCCGAGGCGTTGAATATGAATGATCCATATTCGGTGAAGACAACAGAAGTGACGGTCACATCAGAGTCTATTGAAGAAAGCGGGAATGGAATCGATCTGGCGCCCCTCGGACGATTCAGCATGAATAAGAACAAGCCGTCGTACTCGGTGACGATATCATCGAATAATAACAGAGGGGAAAGTAGCAGAGCCCAAGAGGCCGATCGGATTGCCCCTATTCAGAATCTTCCGCAAACACCATCCGCAGTCCAGTCACGAGTAAAATCCCAGCGAAGAAGGGCGAACTTCGAGGCCAACAACGCCGCGTGGTCTTACAGCAAATGCGCTATTTTATTCTTTACGGCACTCCTTGTCACTTGGCTACCTTCGACGGCGAACCGAGTGTATAGTATCGTGAACACAAACAGCGTGCTGGCGTCCCTTGAGATTATGAGTGCGATTGTCTTACCACTCCAGGGTTTCTGGAACTGCCTAATCTACGTCGCGACGAGTTGGGAGGCAGTGAAGATGACTTTCTCAGATATCAAAACCTACTTCACCAGCGGTCCGCGCCCCGACCTAGGCCAGTATGCCGGCGACCACCACGATAAGAGAAATTTGGCCTTCAGGCTTCCGAGCCGAAACTTGCGCAAGGATATGGAGAGCGAATCAATGACGGAGCTAGCTAATAGCGACAGAGCGTCGCATTTTAACCAAGAAGGCAAGGAGAACACAACGTAACGATATCACATTATAGACTTAATTTACATAATTATGATTTATCCTACTCCTTACGCATACGCATCTTGTATCTTGGAAAGCGATGGCATTTTCATGGACAGAAGTCTTTCTCACTATCTAAACTCAATTACAGGTAAATTGTCAACTAGACACGATTCAACTGATAGAATTCTAGAACTCGCAATGTTGGGAAGATCCCTGATTTTTTACCTTGAATGGTACGCCAAGATCAAATTGTATGGTTCGGGACAGAACAGGATGGGGAACCTGGCTTAAAAAGGTGGGTGTGATTCCGCTCTTACGGTCGCCTTTTGCTTTCTTGAGGCAGCGAGAGGAGACAACGCGTTACCACTTACTACATAGTACTAAGTCGGTCCTTTCCCCGATTAACGCTAAAGTAGCCAAATATGGAGAAATCAAAGCGTTTTCTGGGTCGGATGCGGAGGAAAGTTGCCTTTTTAACCTCCCCGGCTTTCCTACTTGAGCACCGAGTTACGTGCGTATTACATGCGCTGCTATGAATTATGGGGTCTGGAGATGAGCGAGCGCTAATTATCTAATATTCGCGGATCTTTAAGTCCTCTAGGTTAGTATGCATGTTTTTGATTCCCGAGTTACTGGCTTAAATCAAAAAAGACGAGGAGGTGGCGGTGAAAAACAAGATATTCGCAGAGAAGAGAATATTTGATTTAGATAAGGTACCTAAACCAACTTAAAGATAGGGACGTGACATCGTGTGTGATCGGGAGAGCATTCACTGTTTCGAAGAACACATGGTTATCGATACCCTGGGATCTATATGATGTTATTATTTGCTAGCAGTTTTCCAGGTACAGATTAGGGGCGGTATACGCAGGACCTGTCAAATCATTCGGCGGCCGAAGTTATGGTAGTAGGATGCGGAACTTGCCTGGTAATGACAGGTTCAAGGGGCTCCTTTTAGCGTTCCTGTTAGTATAGCTGTTGGGGCACAAATTATAGCGAGGTGGACCAGTAGGAATAGTCGCTGTAAGGCTGATCTAGGTATGTATTCCTCTGGTACTCTGCTATTATATAGCAAAGCAACACTACGCGAGTCTTATGTAGGTTCTCCAGTAGGTGAGAGGCGTAGCAGGTTTCTAGAATTATTGTTTACTAGCTATATCACTAATCCTATGCTATCACACACTCAAGATAAGTACTTACTTAATCGATGTACTTTCCTACTTTGTACATAACCACATCGAGTTCTTAGCCAATATTGAATTTCATGTAAAGAAGTCCCGTTTTCGATAGACTTTGCGGAATAAAACCCCCGAAGAGAAAGACCCTAAAAACATCTCAGTTTTAAAAATTCCGGTGTTAGGCCTGTGGGTTCAAGTTCCAACACTCGTAGGGGGACCTGGGGAAATACCTAATTGGCCAATCAAATATCACGAATCCGGGCTCTCCGGCTGGAATAGGTAAAGTTATTGGCCCCCAGCGGTCATGGTATTGTACCTGCATAAGCACACGAGTTCTTTATAAGACAAGACGCTCGTTCCCAACAGGACGATAACGCAATTATTCTATAGTTTCCCTCTTTACTAAGATAAATTGAATGATTTGTCTTATTTGTTAACTATCTCACAAAGGAGGAAAAAAACACCACAAAGTGACGGGGGCAAAAGTAAGGAGGAAATTTTCTCGGTAAACGCAAAAATTCTTACCGTCGTATTCTGTCCTGCTACGGTCCATGGTTCCGGGTCTAGCGAAATGGGTCTGCCAATAGGGCCTGTATTGTATTGTACAATACCATGGAGCCCCAGATATCTAATGGATTACAGCGGTGATCATAGCGCTCGGCTCTGCTGGCAATTGGTTACGGACATGCAGCAGGGCTGCCGGGGGTTTAGATAGGTAGCAAGGGGCTTGCACATAGGACCTTGGACGACGAAAACAGTCAGTTTTATTCCGCGTAACTATGTACCTAAGCCCGCGGACGGCACAGTAAATACCATTCGAGCACGTCGTGTATTTTTCTACGTATTCTAACACGGTTAAGCGAGCTAAGCAGAAAAGCAGAATAGACAAACAAAAATGATATTCTGCGACGAGCCTGGAGACTCTCTTTAACCTCTGTGTCTCGTACACACGCCAACTTCAAATTCACATGCTTCGGGCCGGAACTTGTATGCCGGTTTATCGCTTCGAGAGAAAGCCGCAAGCATACTTACCCCTTGACCATGATAGGTATCAATATCCGTAAGGCTGCCTATCATTTTCGGCTGCTCCTAGTAAATAATATCCGGTGGCGTCGTCTGTGCGGTCGAAGCGCTCTGTCGCACAAACCTCGAGTTTTGAACGGTTGGGGGGGTACCTTAGGTACTCTGAAGATCCTTTATCCTCGCTATCAGATGAACAATAGGCCGATTGCATTGGCAGTATGCAAGTGTACCTATGTACGTAAGTTACCAAGCAAACATGCTCTGGTGGGGGAGCTAGCTAATAGGCTGGCCGCCATGTAGTTGGAAGAAAGATCTGATGATTGTTCCGTGGGCTGTGCGACAACGGTCCGATTTCGCCGTGTGTTAGAAGGTAGGTGTCGGAACACACGTAATAAAGTAGGCGGCTCTGTTCCATTGAGAACTGCTTTGGAAGATGATATTGACTGCTTATAGAAGTTATAGGGCAGTTCGCGTGGGAGAGAGGCGTGGATGAAAACCACGCAAACCGACACACAATTGCAAACATGGATTTTACCTAATAAAAGATGCAGCGGTGCCGTTCCCGCACAGGAATATGCAGGTACGAGAGCAAGCTAGCTAGCTAGCTAGCACGTAGAATAACCCTTACATATGGCTATGGCAACACTTTCCAGTCTATCTCATATATAGACGAATGCCTACAAGCAAGGATGGGATTAAGTAGTTATAGGCATCGCGCATCTGCCACCTTAGTCTCAAGTTACCGGCCCCAGATCTCAAAATCTGCCACGGCGCGATACCTGGCCTAGCCTCAAGCCACCCGTACCCGATCAAACGGGCCCGATTCGTGGGTGGCTGCAGCTTTCGCCAAAGGTACGCCGTACGGGTCGCTCGGGCTACCCCTGGTACCTAGTCCTGCCTGATGTTTGCTGCGATCCTGCTACGACCCGTGAGCCTCGAGACGTTGGTGCTGTGCCGTGCCGTTGGAAAGTCTGGAGCTGGGAGCGTGGTAGGAGGGAGGGCTGATGAGGCCACCTACTTCCTCAAAGACCTGTTGCCGGGGCGCTCGCTTTTGGCCATGTTCCCTACGCTAGTCAAAAATGGTACCTGGTGGAATAAGTTAGGGCTTGAAACTCATAATGCTTTTTCCTCACCATGACACGTATAATAGAGAGCCTTTCCCCTCAACCGTATCTCCAGTGTTATGACTTGAGTTCGACTATTAGACTGGTATTAAAATGATTATCTGAATAAGAGATATTTCCTCGGCGATTGTGTCTAGTAGTTTGAGCAGGCCAAGGTATCCATATGATATATTTTTACTTATGTATTAGTGGTCATCGTTAGTCTAAGAGAATATCAACCAAACTCGGTTAACTTCATAAGAAAACAATATCTGTTCTATATCATAGCATTTATTCTAGTGTCTAGTAAATAATTTAGTTTTTGTGACCCATGGCTGTATACTGGTGAGTCTTAGCTTGACACACTGCCATGGGTATACTTTCGAATGACCATACCAGCCTTCATGATAACCACTACGGACTTCACCCACTGAATAAGTTTATACCAAGCTGAGATGTTCATGGCCATCATGTAGTTTCTAGTAAGATTTATCGTACAGAGTTCGTTAAAGCTTTTCTACTATTGCAACTGCTATATTCCCCCTTTGGGTAGGTTAGATAGTAACTCACGTCTATTTCCCATCTAAACTTGCCACTGATATAGTTCTAAGAAGAGTAAGAGTCCTTCGAACAGAAATGGCTCAGCTCAAACGAACACCCTCTAAGATTTAACCGTATGGAACTTTCCTTGTTACTCTAATGCAACTTAGTGCGACTTCAACAAAGCATGGGCGGCTGCTCCACGTGCAGATAGGTATATTGAAACAGTCAGACATTGATTGTTCAGATATGAACGATACCTATTTATCAAGGACCGCCTGCCCAAACCCAAGGTTAACTATGCTATATACATTAACTAAGGGGAAACAATGCTTCTACCTAATCCATAGGTAGTGACAGGCACAAGCAGTGGCTATCTAAGAAGAAAAGGAAGGGGGTTAAGTATAAGAGAATAGAGAGCTTAACCTAACTCCAAGGTGTTATCCTGGTAAAGGACTCATAGTCTTGACGTAAATTTTTCTTGGTCTGTTAGCCGTTATTATAGTGTGCTCTTGTGTTTGAGCATCGCGATCTTCACCATGGCACCCAGGAGACCGAGGTGTGAAACGGGGCATGGATCCACCAACGAGGGAAAAAAAAGAAAGAAAGAAAAACACTTACACGCACGGAAAAAACACAAACAAAGACTGAAGTGGAGGTGCTTATCGTTTTACGGATAGGTATGTCATTACGGAAAAGTCGGGGATTATGATAACTCGAAATGGAACTTGATATGGAATTGGAAAGTGGGAAGGCGTCACAAAAAAAACCCGGGGAGCACCTGAAGAGTAAATGGACGGGAAGGTGCGTTCCTCGATCTTATTAGCGCAGGCTCCCGCGGTCTATCTCTCGGGTCAAGCAGGCACGAATGTGAGGTACGAAGGTGATGTACTTGCTAGCACTTGCCATGATTTCGAGATGCAAAACCGGCTTAGAATTTGATCCAGCTTCAAATTTGTCTCACCTTTCAATCTAAGTTTCCAACCTTCCACGGGGTTCGCACGCGTTTCTCAGACGGTTCTCAGGCGCTTTCTTAGGTCGTAGTTATCGAGTCTCACTTCTTTCTCCTATCAACCATTTTACAGTATATGTCTTGGTTTATAAAAACCTACCTATTGCCGTCTGCATCCTTTAGGTACTTATGGCTTGAAGTCATATCACCAATCTCGTGTCACTTTTGCGATTCAAGCAGGTAATTCGTCAACCGCGAGTGGCGGGACTCTCGATCTTCTTTCCAGTTCTAATATCAACACTGCCGCGTACGAAACTCAGCCGTCTTAGTGAATCTTTTAAGGTTCATTTTAACCCCTTAATCACCCCCCTTATCGTCTGATCTATCCGATACCAAATATTAAAGCTCACACGGGAGTATTTCATGAGAGGACTCTCTCTGATGCTAGACAACAAGAATATGGCACGTTCAACCCCCCTTAGAAGTTAACTCGACTGCCGACAAAAATTTGGCCCGTCATTACACTACTTTGTGTTACGATTCCACCGAGCCCTTGAAAATCCTCATTTCACCAAGTATACAATAATAATAATACCCCAAACGGACATTAATCTCTTACGGCAACGCCTTGGATGGAGAGTTGATCATAAAACAAACATCATGTTCGACGTTCTCTGGACTGATCCCAATAGGGAGCTGGTGGGTGAGCGGATGGTAAGAAAAGAGCAAGAAGCCAAGATGAAAGACAAGGAAAAAAAGCAGAAGCCTGAAAATGGTCGCCGGTCTATCTCGACTGAAAGTTCAACTTCTAGTGACCGTGGGTTTGGGATCTTTTCTACTAGAAGTCGAAGGAAAGCCCCGGCATCACCTAGACCAAAGGACCGAAACGCATCGCCCGCTACTCCCGCGCGTAGCATCAATAAGACCAACCGAGCGTCAGCTTACGGTGTTAAGAATTTGCTTATACATCAAGATGAATCGGAAATTACTGTAAAACCTGCCGAGAGAGGCTATCTCCCGACACAGGTTTCGGAAGCAGCAGAGGTCTCTAGTCTGTCATCGCCAGGTGGGAAATTTAAGTCCTCTCAACTGGTATCTAGCCACTAATAATCGGTTACGGTAGATTCTACGTTGTCGAGATGGACGGATCCATCTGCTATTACCAATAGCACTGGCGTCGGAGCCTCCCTGAGCGATGCTACTACAAATATAAAGTCGGAGTACTTAATTCAAACCCTAGGTCCATCTTCATTCATTACAAGAACCACCGAAGTCATGTACTCGCCTCGTGATTCGGACGCAGACATCGACCAGTTAGTTTCCGAGGTTCATATCTCAGCTAGTCGGGCGAAGGTCGCAACACCACCAATAACGGATTTCCCAGAGAGAACGTGAGTTTATGAAGTTTATAGCATAGTAGCCGATATTGCCCTAACAATCTTTTAGTAATTCTATAGCGTTTGACGATCCTGGCTCTACAGGACCACCCTCTACATCGCCACATACACCACCTCCAGCCGAGTTTCAGAATAATAGCGTCATATATACTCCAGGATGGAATGGCACAGATAAACTCGGAAATCCAGACGCCTGGAAGCCCCCGCACGAATGGGAATGTACTCCGAATAGACAGTTGACAACTCACTCTGACGAGGAAGGGCTACATAATTCATTAATCAGTGACGATTCTGAACGATGCATGTCCCCAAGCCTCGCGGCGCTTCAACGCGAGGTTCGAATGATGGCCGCGGCCAGCCCGGAGCTTATGCTTGCCAATATTAAATCCAGCATGGGCTATTCCTCGGATGCGACCGTTTACAAAGAGCTTGAAATGGCGAAGAAACGTTGGATGTTTTCTGCTCTTCAACACGAGGGTTATGTTCCGCTTGTGGAATGCGCAGATAGCTGCCCTGGGAGTCCAGATTCGTCAAAGCCCTATAGACATCCCAGAATCCTTGCACTTTACGAAACTCAAGGTGCGTAGTCTGATGGTGAGGAAGTTTCTTTGAAGTTTACTTGCTGACATGTATCTAACTAGCGTCTGCTTCGTTTCTTGCTGCTTTGCATCCACAGGCTTTGATATCACACTTATCGCCAAAACCGATATCATCAAATCTATTTCCTAATGTCCAGCCGCTACTCGTTCCAGTAATATCTGCATCGGCAGGTTCTCGACCGCTTGCTCCACACCTGTATTCAACCGTAACATGTCTACCCATGCCTGCGTTGTTTCCTTCGAGCGAGATCCCGCCTCTTCTCCGTCACATTTACCGCTGCCTCACACCCGGCGGCGCTTTACACTTGACCCTTATAGACCCTCAACCTGTCTCATCTTCAATGGGCCCCAAACTGCGACAGTGGTTATTCGAGAATCTCTTGATACAACTCGAGAAGAAATGCCGTACTACGTTACCAAGTGATACGTTTCCCGCCTGGCTGGCTGTTGCGAAACTTCGTGGATTTGGCAGCACCATTACAACCATTTCTGTACGTGCCGTGCACGAGGGCGCTGCTACGACAGAAGACACGAATGATAAAACATCGGTAGAGAGCGAGCTCCGATGTCTCGTCTCAAGAATGTTGTGGCAAGAGATATGGGGAAAGTTCGTCCACGCCGACCGATGGTGGTGGGAAGAGGAAGACATCGTACAGGAATGTATTGAAAGGGGAACTTACTGGCAATACTCCCACATTGTGGCAGTCAAGAATAATAGGCAATCATCTTAGCCCAGGTTCTGCAACCTAGGGGAAGGGTAGGGCGTCACGCGCAGATTCATTCTTTCGGGAGTTGGGTTATCATAATAGTTACCTCATCATATAGGTGTTCGAGGGCGAATTATTCGATAATGCCGCGCTACGTATGCTGCTGAGAACATGGGGCGTCTTTGCAGCGAGTTATCTGAAAAGCTGTCCCGTTATCTAACGCGGCAAGTCATGTTAGTTCTTACAGAGGTTTAATGTTTGGTGGAAGATACCCGGATGCATGTCTTTCGTTTAACAGCTATTCATTTGGTATTCTCTCGCTCTTATAACAGAATACATGCTAACTTTGGTCACCTTACTGTCCCAAGGATTGCAAATGTGAGAAAGAAGCTGTTACATGTATAGTTCTGTGTCCGGAATTAATGTAGCTAGAGCAAATCCGACTGGTAACTGCATAATACCTGAGGTAGCGCTACCCCCTAAAACTTTCGTGCTCCTCCGACCCGTGGATTACGCCCAAAGTCCATTTCTCTTACTTTTAGACGATTCTAGGCCTTGACCCAGGGGCCTGGGCCTCCGAAGCCACAAGGTACTGCTTGTTGTGGGAGTGCCACGGTTAGGTTATAGGCGGCTTGGTGTGGGCTATGCCATGACCATTACGGAAAGCGAAAAATGAAAAGTGAAAGGTCACGGCAGCGCGGCAAACAAGTGCATGCGTACCTAGGTACGCATATTATTACCCGAGATACGTGCGTTGGGAGATGGTGCTACGAAGGACCGTGTCCTACTTACCTACATGTAAGCTGTGAGGTGGGTTGGCTTGGTCGCTAGGGAACGAATATGGTAGCTGAGAGGATCTTCTCTTTGAGATGAGTTGATTTTCCTTAGAAGTACACTCTCTGCGCACAAATATGCGGCCATACGCAAATGGATCCTAGCTACTACTACCTGTTACTTCGAGTATTATCATCTCGTTGCCTCCGCTAGAGATTCCACTGCGGTATAGCCCCTATTCTCCGGCGCTATACGCCGCGCGTGTAGTGCGACGCTACCTACGGAGCTAATATACCGCAGTAATGCCGGTAACAGCCCAGCATAACTTAGGTCGGGCACCTAACCCAAACCCACGATTCTTTCCCCTTTCCACTTCCTTATCTCCTGTCCTCATCTCCCCCGCCTCCTCTCACCGCCTAGCGTACCCCCTCGCGCGGTCGAGGTTGAACGCGGCGCTGATGAGGGCGAGGTGGCTGAAGGCCTGCGGGGTGTTTCCCAGCTGCTCGCCGCTGCGGGCGATCTCCTCCGAGAACATGGACAGGTGGTTCGAGAAGCTGAGCATGTTCTCGAATAGGTTGACCGCCCGCGCCAGGTACCCCGGCTCGTACGCCGACGCCCGCGTCAGCGCCTCCACCAGCCAGAACGTGCACATGCTGAACGCGCCTTCGTGCCCGCCGACGCCTGGGTGTAAGACGCATTAGCGGTTGGTCGAGGATTCCTTTTTTTTTTAGGGGGAGGGGAGGGAAATAGGGGTCATGTTAGGGAAAAAGAGGAAGGCGAGATGGAATAGGGGTCTTACCGTCGTTGGCGAGCTCCGTGTTATACCGGTAGACCAGGCCCGCGCTCGTCAGACCGCCTTTCTCCGGCGCGAGGAGGATCCTGTCGACGGTGTTGAGGAAGCGCGGGTCGTTGGGCGTGATGAAGAAGACGAGCGGGGCGATGAGGATCGAGGAGTCGAGGATCGTGTTGTTTTCGTAGCTTTGGATGAAGCTGTCCATTTCTGTGTTGTAACCTATTTCTACGAGTCAGCACTTACAGCAGATCTACGTATACTTGGGCTTGTTAAACCTTTCTCCATGACCTCCTCGTAGATGGCGTCTCGGGCTTCTCGCCACTTTGTCCCGTTGGGGCACGGAAGACATCGCTTCTCGGCGAGGCGGAGACCTCGGTCTAGGGCTACCCAGAGCATTACTTTCGAGTAGACAAAGTGCTGCTTGTTGTTGCGGACTTCCCATATTGACATATCCGGTTCTTAGTTGTCCTCGTGTTAGTAGTAAGCTTTCTTGGGATAGTAGCCCTTTCACATACCGTGGAGTATTGTCAAGACGTGATCTATCAGGGGTTAGCTATGACTAGATCATGTGTTTTGTAGTTGTGGCTGGATGACTTACCGAGCATCTTGCGAACCGATACCCAAGTGTCCCACGATATGGGCTTTCCGTACTTGTTGTAAAGGTAGATAGCGTCCATGAGCTCGCCATACGTATCAAATTGCTTGTGGAATGCGGCCCCGTTGCCGATCCGTACCGGTTTACTACCTTTATAGCCATCCAAATGGTCGAGCTCTTGCTCCGGTATATCGGTCTCTCCCCTTATGGTAAACATGATTGGCAAATCGCAACCCTTCGCCGTAGTCTTTTGCAATATTTCACTTATAAACTCCATATACGCGTCCGCTTCCTGTGTGAACCCCATACGCAACAAGATGTAGATAGTGAAGCTAGAATCCCGAACCCAGGAGAAGCGGTAATCCCAGTTTCTACGCCTAGTTAATCATTGTCATTTCCTCGTAACTTAGATAATAGAAATAGGACTCACCGGACTCCGCCGATAGCTTCGGGTATGGAGAACGTAGGGGCCGCCACTATGGCTCCGGTAGGTTCGTAGGTTAGTAACTTCAATATCATGAAACTTCGCATGACCACCTCGCGCCAGGCGCCCTTGTAACTGCTCTTAGATAGCCATGTATACCAAAATGACTGCGTGTCGTGCTGCCGCGCGTCGAGAATCGAAGTTGTGATATTCTCCGTAATATGGTTCGGTATATCTTCTCGAATGACGAACGAGATTGCTTGGCCCTCTTGCAAAGTAAAGTTGGCAACGACTCCCTCGCCCTTCATGCCCTCTCTCTGTACCTTTTTGAAGAGAAGAGTTGGGCAAGTATCCGAGTCCCCGCCGCCGCAATCGATGGTGACATCGAGCTGAAGTTTCAAGGTTTTGCTATGAAAGGTAACTGTCTTGCTCTGGGAACTGTCAACTGCCGAGACGTTTTGCAAGATAGTAGTAGTGTGAGATTCCCTTGCATAGTCGAACGCCGGGAAGACGTCAACGTCTTGACGAGTATTAGCATATCGATCCGAATAATCAGGGCAAGAGAGAAAAGCAGACCTAGCGACATTTCGCCACGAATACACTCGACCCGCCGAACGAGCCATTTCTTCAGCTCTTCATACACACTCCTAGCTTCGCGATAAGCACTATGCTTGTTCTTCGTCGACAGGACGGTAGACTCTTTAGGACGAGGGAAGAAATCCACGACATCGACAACACCAGCTTCATTAATGTAGCGAGTTTGTAGAATAGCAGCTGATGGGAGGTACTGCTGCTTTGTTGTACATGATGCGGGCTCAGGGGGCGCTATGCTAAAGTAGCCTCCCTTATCCTTGTCAAGCAGACGGCCAAAGACGGATGGGGAGTCAAAGTCTGGCCTATGACCCGACTTAGCTTATAATTTCATCAATAACTAGATATGTATCATCTTTGGGCCATGCCAAGGTTTCTCGTAGAGCAAGACGCAGTTGGTAGCAAGTCGCCTTCCTTAGAACCTCCTTTCGAGGATACTAGGATGATCAAAGTTCGAACAGAAACCTTGGACAGAGCTATAATATAGACTTACCAACACATAAAATCTGATTGGACAAGATATTCTATGATTAGCTCTTGATACTCAATAAAGCCTTCAACCTTAGGTAATTGAAGAGGCTCTCACTCACCTATACTCCCATCCATGCTCACCAACGCACAGGTTCTCATATTCCCGATCATGCCATAATTCTCAATTGGAAGGTATCCAGCAACATCTCTCGTAGAGACGTTGAGAGTATTGCACTTAGCAGTAGCCATGATGAGTGAATATTAGGGTTCGCCGGAGTTGGGGTTGTGAGGACGGAACTTCCGGATCCTGAAATGCCTCTCTTTTTTCTATGATGTCTAACGATATATTGAGCCTGTATCAGCCTGTATAATATTATTTATTATGAGAATTTCTAGCCGGCTTTCCTAATCCGTAAACTTCACAACTGTATACGTCAATGTCTTGAATGATAAAGCTGATTTGCGGAGTTGTTCTAAGATAGGTAGCTATAGACTTGACATCATACTAAAGTCATGAAGTGGGCTGAGAGCTCTACTTAGTCTAGTGTAAGCTCTCATCCTCACTACCTAACGTTAATAAATCCCCACGATTCCCCCAGGTTGACTAGGTGCTAGTAAATATGCGCTATTTAATCAAGGTAAGCCTAACGCGTATGTGTCTCAGTAAGGGCGTTGCATGAAGAAAACCTCAAAGGATCAAAAACAGCCACACGATTAAAAAAATACATGTAAGTGATACAATAGCTTACATAAGTTGATAATTGATATAACTAGACCAGATTTGTGACCTATATTATTTCTGTACGTCATCAATTTCCATATGATAGTCTCAAGTTTCGGAGGAGCAATCTCGGTACATTGCAGGGCAACCCTGCATGCTGTTGAAACATATTGAGAGGGTAGGTATGAAGCTAAACCGAGGCTACATCGTCTCTTAAAAAAATTGTTATATACCTCCTAAAATTTCGGAAATCGTATTAGCTAAATGGGTTGCTAAGACGGTTTGGTGGGTATCTGTTCCTAGGTGTAGGATAGGGCAACATTTGGGAAATTATAATGGTAGCTTGCTAATACGAATATGGGAGAAATGCGACCGAAAGTAGGTTTTAAAAGGATTTAAATTTCTTCAAGTCATATAATTCGACAGGTTACGAAGTACAAAGTAAGATAGATGGGCATAACCGTACTAATTTCCGTTAGTAATAATTAATAATTTAATAATTATAAATTATCTTTTTATAATTATTTTATATAAATATTTAAAATAATAAATATTAATAAATATTAATATTAAATACGTTTTTAATAATAAATTAAATTTAAACATTTAAAAAAAGTTAAAACATTTATATATATTAATTTTTAAAATATTTTAAATATTTTAAATATTTTAAATATTTTAAATATTTAAAAACTTTTCGAATATTTAAGCGTTTATTATTTTTTTTTTATTATTTTTATTATTTTTATTATCCTTATTTATTTTTATTATTTTTATAAAAGTTTAATAAAAAATTAATTAAACTTTTAAAATTATTTATATAAAGGTTTTTTTTTTTTTAATTTTTTTTTTCTTTTTTTTTAAATCTTTAATTAACCTTTTAATTAATTAGTTAGTTAATTAATTAGTTAATTAATTAAATTAAAAATTAAAACCCAAAAGTTAAAATTTAAAAATTAAAATTTAAAAATTATCGTAATTTTATAATTTTATAATTTTATTAACTTTATAATTAAATAAAATTATAATCTTATAATTTTATTATTTTTAATTATATTTATATGCTCATTTATACGCTTATTTATATATTTATTTATATGTTTATTTATATATTTATTTATAAATTTATTTATATATATATATATTTTAAATCCTTTTTTACTTTTTTATTAATTTTTATAATTTCTTATAAATATTTAAAGTTAATTTAAATAATTAAAAATTTAAATAATTTATTAAATTTAATAATTTAAAAAATTTAAACATTTTAATTATTTTTAAATATTTTAAATATTTTTAAATACTTATTAAAATTATTTAATATTTAAAAATTTAAATTTTTATTAATAAAAAAAAATTTAAATAATATAAAAACGGTGAATTAACAGTTAATTAGATCCAGCGGAACTTAGTACGGAATTGGGTTTAAGGTTCTGATGCCGTAAGAAACTTTAGGAACCTTAGATCTAAAAATAGAAATGACCTAACTTTATAGGGGGGACGGTTGGTTAGATCGTATATCTTACCCGCAGGATTGGCGCTTAGTACCTTTAATGTGTCCACCCGGTGTGGCAATCAAGTAAGCACGTTAATACGTTGATTCCAAAGTTGTGTTAGTCGGGGTAAATTCTCTATTTTCCTAGATTCTGATTTATTGCAATATAATTATAAAGTGACTAAACTGTAAAATTGTCTTAACTTGATTGAGTCCCCAATGGGAGCTATCAAGTCTCTACACCCTGGATTATATGCAAGTAAATGCTTACGGGTGATTAGGGACTTTTCGTATGACATGATGTAAATACATAACCTATGTACCTACGTATACTGATACGCACCTGGGTACCAGTAATATTTGAACGCGCCAAGATATGACATGTGAATGCAAGTACCCGGACTGCGTTCTATACGAAGCATACGGCTGGTCAATATTCAACGTTGTTAAAGCGCTTTAACGAACTGTAATATATGGTTTCCTTTTTCAACCATGCAGAAAATGTTAAGCTCGTATATAATGCACCAATGCTTACCTAGGTATTTCCTTTACCATTTGGGTCGAGATATCTGTTCCAATTAGTTAGGCGCGACTGAAAGTGTGCAAGCAGGACATGCCACCTATCTTCTTTGAGGCTACCGTGGTTTCAGCTGAGTTTAGGCTTAATAACGGGGCATAGTACCGATTAAGTAGTTGCGAAACAAGACTAGGCTAGGTAATATCTTCCGAAGGGAGCTGGAGCTGACAAGCTGTGCCAAGCACCTGCAAGCACCTAACATATCCGTGATAGGTACCTAATTCGCATAATATAGTAGGTTAGGTACCTATAACATGATAGAGGTAGGTAATATATGCCGGTATGACTTACCTACAGCGTATTACCTACACTAGGTACGGCGTGCATGAATGAGGTACAGGGGGCACATTACACATCTTCAAAGTACTTGCCTCAATGGGTTCAAAAAAAAAAAAAAAAAAACCAACATTAAGTGTACTACCATTGCCTATTAAAACACTGCTAAACCACGGGTTAGCTCCGTTCCCCCGTACCTAGTCCCCTAAGGTACTGTACCTAGCGTACCTACCCTACGGTACCTTAGGTAGGTAGTTAGGTACCTAAGGCATATTGCATGTATAGCAAGGATCACAACTGGGCGGGCGAAATCAAGAAGGTATACAATATTCTATCCCACCCCAGCTTCAAATCTGCCGCGTCACCTTCCATTTTCTTTGTCACACATCTTCATTTCTACTCTTATTGGCTCCCCCGCTCGATTTGATTCAGCTTTTGTACAATAGCACGGCCCGAGAACAAGTTGCCTAAGAGAAACCATAATCTTGTTTCCCCTTTTCGTTCGAATGCGACCATGCCAACTACAAAGTAAATCTTTATTGAACCATGGCGTAACACTGCTACTACTACTATTGTTCTAACATATCGCGACGCCGTCACCGATTATAACTTCATAAACTTGGCATCGCTCGTACATGTAGTATCGCTGTGCCATGTCTACAGAAATTCAAACGTCCAGCATGGACGAGAAGCCGGTCAAGGCTAGCGGGAAGCTCTCGTCATCAGCTTTCGACCAACTTCCTGATGAGATTATCGAGCAGTAGGTTTATTATACTGCTATTGGTCCTATTAGTTTACGATAGCTGACATCTGCGCCGTGATTAACATAGAATACTTCAATTGACCGACCCTGACTCATTCGCGTCTCTCGTGCTGCTTAATTCAAAATGGAGGCGTGTTTCTCAGCAAGCTCATCTCTACGCCCATCATCTAATGCGATGCGAATCCTACGGCTCTAGTCACGCTGTCCCACCCGTTGCGAAGTCGGATGACGATACTTTACCCAAATTGCGCCGATTGTTCGCCCGCGAAGTTAAGAGGAACCTTTTTGAAGCTTATTTGCGTCCCAAAACTACTACGATAAAGCTGGTTTCTAATTGCATCGGATCGTCTTCTGCTCCCGGTGGCGAGGGCATGCAGTTCAGTTCCTCTCCTAAGGGCCATCATCTTCTTGCCTATAATTCTTCTCGAATATTTGTGTTGGACGTTAGGGAACCCGAGCTCGCCGTAAAACGGGAGTTTAAGATACTCCGCCGCCCAGCGGCCGCATGCATTTTGGATAATGGTAGTCTCTTAGCAGTATTATCAACTGACATGCAGGTTGATTTATATGATTTGGGAAAAGTTCCACCGCGCCGAACACAGTCGTTGATATTAGACCATGCTCCTCGTGCGATCGCCTTATCTCCATGCGGGAGCGTACTCGCAGCTGCGTACGAAGGCGGCATCGAAGTATCTTCCATAAGCCCTGGGGCACTTCCGACGGATCGGAGAGCAGTGAAATGTGATGGCGTTGATTCTCTCACTTTTTCCTTCGATGGAACACAGCTATTGGGTACGACAACAACATCCTATACCCCTAATACGGTTATTTTAACAGCTCCGTATTATGACCCTGGCAATCAAATATCTGAAGAGAATAACATTAGCGCATTGTGGACTACTTCTATTCTATTTCCCAATACAAGCCGAGATTGCAGTCATGCTGCCTTACTGCAAGAGTCGGGCTCTATGGAGGCAACCTGGGCTTTTGCTTACGACAGAAGTTTTGAGACGTTTCGCGCTGTACGGATCGATGATCTTCGCAATGGCACAACTTATTTCACAGGACCGGCTCCTGGTTCGCCTTCGCCTGGGCCCTTGTTGCCGTGCACGCTACCTGCTGCAAATTATCAAGGAGACCTCGTCTCGGCTGGATTCGAAGGGAGGGATGTCTGGTTGTACGGTATTCCCGAAGACTTGGAAGCGGTTCCGGAAAGCAACCATGCAACAACAGCATCCGATTCAAATGGCCCACCGCCGTTAAACCGCGCGAACAGCGGAGTATCGGCACGTTCGTCTATTCGTATGCAGGAAGCGAATGGTGGCCGAGTTCCGCAGTGGCAAATTTTATGCGACAAGTATCGGAACACATTCGTGTGCGGACGCAAAATTGCAGAATTATGTGGCGTGAGCCATTCGAAATGGGTCTCGGGATTTGGTGATACATCTTCGCAGGAACGCTTAATCATTGCTGCTCGAGGGGTGATGCCCCCTAAACTTGTGACTGAGGAAGACGGCATCGATTTTGTAGATGGGGGAAGAATTCGAATACTCGATTTTGACTACAGCTTGGGAGATGGCGAAGAGAAGGAAATCACTATTGAGGTCGGCACAAACGAAGCGGAAGTGTTGGAAGAGGAGCATCGCGATATTGATACGGAAGTGGCCATTGTTAGGCGAAGAACGGTAGCTCAACGGAGAGGAAATCGGGCCAGTGTGGTTATGGCGACACCTTCGCTTCGTCAAGTTGATGCTTTACTGCGTCCATCAACCGCTCATGAAGACGATCTGGAAGATCCGCTAGTACCGCGGCCTATGGCTACAGCACGTACTAATCCTCAGGCAGCGGATCTTGACGAAACAGAAGATGTCTCGCTGGAAGAGGCTCAGGAAGCTCTTGATGCCCCGTATGCCCACGCTAATCCACGGTCTGGGACAACGCTACGCCGCGCCGCTACCGCCGCTGCTGTGAGTCGCCGGCGCAACCCACAGCCTGTAGCTGGCCGGGTTGAGTATCGGCGTGCTGATGGAAGAGCAGAGCATCCTCACGAAAGTGATGCCGATAACTGGGTCCCTCCCCCACCACCGTACTCTAAGGAAGACCCTGGCGATATGCCTGACTTCATGCGCCACTCCTCCGTACGCCAGTCCACCATGCCCGATGTTGGAGTCCTACCAGGGAGGAGGGACTCTATCCCCCCTGTTCCTCCTCTCCCATCTTCTGTTTCGTCGGTTCCGCTGGCCCCATTGACCCCGCCTAAACCACTTCCGCGAATGTCCCGGACACCGAATTTCAGCCGTCCCGAGTTACCTCGTCTCCAGACAACTCCTTTCCGGGATAGGTTGGCCCATATGTCTTGGCATCCTTATGCTTCTCAGCAAAGGGCTACGAATGCCCCTATCAATGAAAGTCGGTCTGCTGGGCCTTCTGGAGCGCAATCCCATCGACCAGTATCAGAGTATTCCTTCACGCAAGGGGGCAGATCTGTTGTGGACGATGAATACGGCGATATTTATGACGTGTCTCCAGTTGGGTCGCCTTCCAGGGCCGCAAGCTCCCATGTATCTGAGGGCCCAGCTACTGGACGTACGCCTACCTCGCCGGGGACGCATCAAATTGTAGGAGGTTCTCGACCGGGCTCGGCAATTCCTCATTCCTTTGACCCTACAACACCATCATCCATAACAAATGTCCCGAGATGGGACGCTGAGCAGGGTAGGGGCAGCCCAATAGTCGGTAAGCTTCCGAATGCTGGTACTTGGCCGAGAGCCCCGGCACGACCCAATACAGCGTCGTCGGCCCCCACCAATGGATATCCCCGCTCGGCTCCAGCAACAAACCAGACCAACGAGGACTTCATCGCTGCAGCTCTGCCTCCAACACCACAGTCAGAGCGGACGACACGTTTACATAATAGACAGAATAGTTTTGATTTGTCACATCCTATCTCAAGGGGATTTCACTTACCACGCGTACCTGTGGGTAGTAGAGGTCAGGAACTCCGACGAGGCAGTGTGGCTCCCACGGTAGAACCAATACTGGAGCCGGCTCAGCCGCTCATAATCAGCACCCCCACTGGGGTGAGTGGTGCTTTTGATGCTCCTGGTCAGGGGGATACAGATAGACCACAAACAGGACCAGTCTTGCATGCACCAGTTCCTCGCCATCCCCGACCAGTATCAGGGGCACATGTGCTGCGCCCCACCGTGGAGCGTCTAGAAACAATATCTAGGGCTGCTAACGGAGAACCGCCCGCACCTCCACCACCTCCTCCTCCTTCTTCGCAATTCAACTTGACATCACTACGCCATCATACCAGCTTAAAGCGCCGACAGAGTCGGGCGAGGAGGGGAGCCATCAAGAATATACAAGACGCCAAGCTCCGGGGATGGACGGGGCGGAAGAAGAATAAGAAAGACGACGAAACTGACGGTTGGATGGACGTCACGTGGGCGTCGGCTATCCCAAGAGGCCAGATTAAAGATAAGAAATGTATTGTGATGTAAGGGAAGAAGGAACCGGATACGCAACGAAAGAAAAGGGGTTGGCGTCCGAGTATATCAACATACACAACGACGTAGGATTTAGCTTTGGGGGCTGCCTTAGGTACCTTAGGGGGTACTTATTGGCTTTCATTTTCGAATAACTCTGGAAAAAAAAGTTTTTGCTCTCAGTCATAGTATAGCTTTGGACTAATAATAAGATGAGGGGAAGGAATCAATTTTCATATCGGGAGAGAAATATAACCAGGGATCGTCTTTGGGATAGGTGGTCCGGTCTGGTCTGGTCTAAGGCGTAATGGGAGAAGGGTAGGAATTTCTACTCGCTCGAACCCCCGGGTTGAACTTTGGGGGGAAAGAGGATATATAGAGCGACACGATGTGTATGATACCAAAAAGAAAAAAACCGATTTGCCTATCTACTTACCTAGGTATTCTAGGTATTTATCTATTGAATATGATATCTATATAGTAGATATCTCTACCATAGGCTTAGGTCGGGTTAGATCAAATACTTAGATGTGAATTTGCCTCTACCTGGAAGCATTTCATTGTTTTTCATTGCTGCCACTTTTTTTTTTCCTACCTTCGTTTCAAGTATACAAGTGTGTGTGTATTATGAATCCATTAGATATACACTATACCAGGCGGTATACGTAACACATTCTACGTATAACGTTTGGTGGCGTTTCTTTGGCGGGAATATATCTGGGACCGAGTGATACGGGAGCGCTTGTTGCGTTCGTTCGTTGCGCGTATTTAGAGGGCAAGACACGTACTTCTAACGCGGCATATAGGTATTTCTAATAGTTGACGTATACGGAATGAGATGCGCAGATAGGTAGATCTTGACGGAATCTTCATGTTTTAAAAAAAAATTGGATTAAGGGGGTATTCCATTGCGCAAAACGCACACGCCAAGCACAGTAGTAGCAGATAGGTTATCCTTAATATAACCCAGCAGTTTTTTGCCAACGCCGAACCGTACTCCCTCGCAACAACCGTTCTATGCTAACGCCGTAGGCCATGCAGAATACATTGCGTAAGGGTTACCTACATAGGTAGGTAACCCTATACCTCCAGGTAAGACCTTCGCATCGCATCACTTTTGCAGGGCTCAAATACATACAGCCCCGTTGTGTTATTGAAACAAGAAGATGAGGACCGTATTATTCCCGGTTCCCTTTCGATCTTTTTTCTTTTTTCTTTTTTTTTTAGACCGGGTTAGTTTCCACCCCCGGAGGAAGCTCAAGCATTAGAACTCCATATCCATCATAGCCACGTCCTCGTCGGCAAGGGAGCTCAGACCCGAGCTAGGTGGTCTAGACTCGACGTCGACGGTTTCGGGCTCTGGGGGCCGCTGCGACGTCTCGTGCATCTTGCGCGCCCACGCGTGTATACTATTCTCGCTCCCGCCCTCCGGGACGACTTCGCCCTCGACGATGCCGCGGCCTAAGATCGTGCCCGCATACTTGGAATCTTGATCCGTCTTATTATGCTTCCGCTTGAGCGCTGTAGTTCGACATTTGTTAGTACGGGTTCTTGACACACGGGTCTAATACAGGTACGGGTTCTTGAAAGACATACCACTTAAGTAGTCCGTCTCGCGCTGTTCCTCCACGCCTTCTACTGCGACTTCGCCAGCAATAGGCTTGTCCAGAGCAGCTATCATGCGAATCCTCCGATTTTTGCTTCCCTTAGCCCAGCGTATGAATTCGTCAACCCCTCTTGTGTCTTCCTCCCCGCTCACTTCTTGAGCTGTGAAGTCGCGTTCCGGCCATAAGGCACCGCAATCCTCGAGAGCGAGACGTATATCTACGACGTTAGGGAGGCCAGGTACACCGGTCTCGTTGTTGAGCGCCGCGTGCTGCGCCGCGTGTCGCGCTATGGCGGTAAGGTAGTTCGCAGCGAGCTCGGTCAGCGCGTCGACTGTACTAGGTGTCGACGAGTAGTAGCCCTGAGCGCGTAGGATTTGTAAGATAGCTGGCCGTAATAGAGCATGGTGGATTTCGGAAGCGGTGGGCGCACGGTGAGCTTGCTGGATATATGACGACATCGTGAATCCGGCCTACTGTCCAGTATCGCGAAAGAAATAAACAGAGCTATTGGATCGAAGAAGTTTCGTAGCACAGCCCTGTCCTATTGAATCGCAGAGCGGCTATTTAGAGCGCGTGTCAAGAATATCAAGGCAGGGTTCGATCAATGGAGTTATATCGAAGATCTGCACACAAGGTGTAAGCTCTTTCAAAATTCACATCCATGAGAGTTTTTGTATTGTGGGCTTCGTACGTTAACGAATATTGATTTGCCAATGGCAAGTTCTGACTCGGTATTACTGGCTGATGCTATGTGACGGGTACTTGATCTCGAAAAGAAACAATATGACTGGGTTGAAAAAGATGTTTCCGCCGATTTGTCCAATAAGCTCGAATCGCAGAAACGTCTACCAAATCAGACGTATTATAGCAGACACGCAACGCGGATAAGAACCAGTCGCGAAAAAGGATGCCTATGTAGTTCAATATCTCTAAAGGTCTTCCTACTTTGTAAGGATTGGGAACGTCGTTTTGGGCGGTTATTTTCGTGAAGTTATGTATAGTTGAGCTTGGGGATTGGAGCTTCGAACTTGGAGGTTGAAGATTGAATGGATGTCAACTCGAAGGAAACTGAGGATATATCGATATCGGAATTTGAGTTGATGGAATTATTTGCTAGCCGTATTCGAACGATTCGGGTTGATTCTCCATCTGATCAGTAAGTGCCTAGTAGTGATGACGGGCTGTTGGCGCCATATCAGCCAACATCCGTGGTGTCTACAAATTGCACATTCTTTAGGGAAAAAAGCTAAAGCTCAGAAAGCTGAGAGAATTGCTTCAAGGTTTGAGGAAAGCCACCTGCCAGCCTGCAAGGAGCAAAGCTTACAGAAAGGTACAGCGGCTCCACAGTGGCCCGCCCTTACCTGAGGCCAGCACTAGCCTCACCTTTAGTTCGGGAAGTTACATTATGTAACTAGTTAACTATAAGGTAACTACCTAATGTTATGTAGTACAGATTGTTTCGTACGCGGTGATCTCTAGGTACGTACTGCTCAACTGGCGGCCCCACCATCTGTGGGTGCGCGGCGCAAAAGCACGTAGCCAGACTTCAAAGTACCAAGTACCCCTGGTACCTAACGACGTAAACTCCAAACTCCAAACTCCAAACTCCAGATTTCTAGACTCCTACCCTAATTCCGATTCAATGTCACCATTTTATTAACAAGGCAATCTGATTGACTACCTTAGGTACCTTAGGTACATTCTAGATACCGGTTTGATTTATGAGGTAGAAGACCAATTTCTCTATCATCCGAGAGTCAACCAGCGTAGCCACCCCTTCCGCCGAACCTTGGTCCTCGCTCCTTTCATCATGTCGTCGTCTATTAACGTAAAGCCGACGCTCAAGCTCGACACGTCGCAACAGATG
Organism: Daldinia bambusicola; assembly: GCA_022478815.1. Lineage (NCBI taxonomy): Eukaryota > Fungi > Ascomycota > Sordariomycetes > Xylariales > Hypoxylaceae > Daldinia > Daldinia bambusicola. The sequence goes on from MU284188.1 coordinate 41,498, forward strand.
CCACCTCCGTCGAGCGTTGAAAATCCGAGACCAATACTAAAGCTCAATACAGCATCGCGACAATCATCATTCAGCGGTGATATCGGTACTCCCACACCGTCCGGCGAGAATCGAAAAATAAAAATCAAGATCAGCAGCCAACCGAGCACTCCAGCCGCCACGCCCGTCGCTCAGACTCCAAGTTTAACCAAGTCCAAAGCTGGGAGAACTTCTAAACCGACTCAGAAGCTTGTGGAGTCAAAGAAGCGCGCATATGATAGCGATGAAGATCAGCCCTTGTCCGTTACTAGACATGAATCGAATCGGCCCAATAAGACAATCAAGATCAAGCCTACCATCTTGAAACCCGATCGAGGATCGCATACCGTGTCAACGCCTATCAGCACCATAAAATTCAAGCCTAGAGGCGAACCGGTCGAACATCATCCTGGAGATGCGTACGACTCCGAAGCTAGCGATCGCGAGGTCGATCCTGTCCGGGAAACCACGTTCATCCTTCGCGTTATGCCAGGGGCCGCAACAGATTACTTGAAAAAGGCGTTGGCCGAAGGCACTATTGGTGTTCCCAAGCAGAATGGAGGCGCAGACTTTGGTGTTCAATTTCTCGATGCTAAACAGCGACGAGCTATGGTCACTATCGACGGTATCCATTACGCCGCAGTCCTCGTACAACTACCAACTATTACGGAGGCGATGAAGTCCTGGGATCGCAAAAACATGATGAAGAACTCCGATATCGTCGAGATGCTCTTATGTTTTGCAACTGTCAAGAACGAGGCGGAAGCGAAGACTATTCCGCTGCCACCTATGGTTACTAAGAATGACTATAAGTGGCCTCACGGCCTTACTCCTCCCATGCACGATGCCGTCCACCGGCGATTTAGAAAGACCATGTCAGAGAAGCAGTGGCAGAGTACTGCTACTCAAGTTGCCAAGCTACTCGAGGATGATGCGAATGCTTTAGAGTCCCACGTCGAATACGTCTACGATGACGATGGCTCGGGAGATTCTGACGACGACGACGAAGAAGAAGAAGAAGATGCTGAGGGCGAAGCTGAGCAGGATTATTTCGGACCCGACGCTACCGCCCACATCGACGGGGAAGAGGATGCTGAAGAAGAAGACGACGAGATGTTAGCAGCCATGGAGGCCGAACTCGCGGAGAGTGGGCACCACGAAGAGCCTGCAGTGGGCACACCAGCCATGCCGCTAGAAGCCCAAACTCCTATGACACTCGACGCTAATACCCCGGCTGCTATGCAGGAGATCATATCAGAAGAAGATGAGGACGACGACGATGACGACGAGGATATGGAGGACGGCGACGACGAAGACGTCGACGAAGAGCAATTAGTGGCGGAGAGAGAACGCAAGGAGAAGCTCGACGAGATCGAGCATCTGAAGAAATCACTCGACGAAACATTGCGTCAACTCTCCGAGGTCACGGCGCCAATCTTGAAGAAGCGTGTGCTTCTCACAAAGGCCAACCTCGAAAAGGAGATTGCCGTCAAGAAAGCTGCTCTAGGTCTCACAGACGAGGATTAATGGCAGAACATACATAACATAACCTAAGGTACATAATATTACAACTACCTGCATAAGATAGAAAAATAATGGGGGAAAGGAAAGGGGACGGGGATTACAGCTACGCTTGGTGCTTTTGCCAGGTGCTGAGGTCTACTTTACGACAAGGAAAAAATGGCATTGTAAGAATACCTAGGCAGATAGAATACGGCTCGGAACGATACCCCTTTGGCGCTACGTGGGAAAAGGTAGCTAGCTTGAATATTCAAATTAATCCAGTTAAAGCACATGTTTTTATTTCATTATGCCATACTTGTGATAGTGAGGACCTCGTTGATATATATGGCATCGAGCTAGATGTTACAGGGAGGGGCGTCTGTTGTCCTTTGGTATATATATCATTTGTATACAGGTCTAGTCGCGTATAATACATCTTGTTGGAGCAGAAAAACCATGCAACGCAGCCTTTCAGCTCTTCCGCTAACCCGCCTGGGCTCGGTTGTCTGTCGTTTTTTCCCTCCTATGTCCTCTCCTCTCCCCTCTCCGCTCCTCCTTTTGCCCTCCTCATTTATTCTATCACGAGGGCATTTTCCCAATGAAAGCTCGCTGGTGGCAGTCGAGGGCATAACACACCACACCACACCACACCACACCACACCACGCCATGGAACAAAGACCATAAGCAATAGACCATACACCGTAGACCATAGATCGTGGATCGTAGTTTACATGCTCCTGAGGTAATTGTCCTCCTTGATCTTGGCCCTCCGCTCCCTGCGCATGGCCTTGCGCAGCTCCTCCCGGGCGACGGCGGCCGCGACGGCGCCCTGCGTCGTGCCCTCCTCGTTGCCCGGCAGGTTGATGGTCTGGTGCTGCAGCGGGATCTTGGGCGCCAGGGCCTCGAGGTTGCCTTCCGCGAGGAGCCGGGCTTCCAGCGCTCGTTGCCGCTTGGCCGCTAGTTTTCGCTGCTTCTTGGATTTGGCTGGGGAGGAGAGAAGAGGTTAGTGGTAGGTTTCGTTCTGGGGATTTAAGAACCGAAAGGACTTGGATTGGATGTTTGCGTATAGGTATATAAAAGGGAGAGGGAGTGGTTAAGGGACGCAAGGGGGGAAAAAGGGCAAAGGAAAGAGCGGGAGTGGCTTACAGAACTCATCACCAGCATCATCGTCCGCCTCGTCGGCCACCTTCTTCTGGACCTCGAGGCAATTCCACAGCCAGGCCGGGTAGGCGTCGTCGGCAAGGGCGACGGGGTCCGTCCTGTTCTTGAAGTAGTTGAGGCCCGTGAGGATGGTGCCCTCGGGGCACGCCGACAGCGCGGGCTTCTCCTCCGCGGCGGGCGTGTCGGCCAGCGGCGTGCTGAACGCGGGCGATTCGCTCGCGGGCGAGGGGGAGGGCGGTTCCGGCGCGGGAGAAGACGTTCGACGCGAGATGGTGCTAGAGAATGGTCGGGGGAGGAAAGGAGTTGTTGTTGGCGCTCGTGTGTGTACGGGGATGCGCGAGCTCAGCGATGAGGCTCGCTGGAGGCACCGTTGGCATATCATGGCGGCTGCTGCTGGCTGGCTGCTGGCTAGCTGCTTGTGTGGGATTTGCGCAGTCGCTTGGTGGGGGTATATGCATAGACGATTTTTGGAGTTGCGAATTATCGAAGCTCCAGAAATTTTGTAAGTCGGAGCTTTGGGCTAGTTTTCGCCGACGGGCAATTGGGCGGCTGCGGGACCCGGTAAATGATAATGATGTGGTTAATGGATAAGCAACCCGTTAACAGCTTTACGCGCATGAGCTAATTAAGAATATACCAGGTAACCAGGTAGATATCTTAAGTCACTACAGTATATATGTCGATTTGTTTCTTTCACATTGAGATTACTGCTGAATATTTGTATGTACAATTAATTCATGGGATATTGCAGGCGGATAAGTGTTCCGCACTACATCGCATCAAATATACCCTTTGAACGTGTAAAGAGCTCCGTCCCAAGCAGTCCTCGTACCCCCCTACCCCCGTGTATCTTTGTGATCACAATGCGATGAATGCCATTGATAACCGTAGAATTCCTTTTCGCATTTCATTCATTCTCCGCTTATGAGGACTTCGAGATGTAGTTCTGTTGCTCGAATAGGTAACCCCGTACCTTGTGGTCCTTAAGCATCTGGAGGTATCGCTCTGCTGCCGTGTTAGTCTCATAGCTTCAAGCCACTCTTATACCCTCCCCCTATCGACACAAAATACTCCCTATACCTCTTGCTTGAGATATAGCATTCCCTGTCCAAAATCTATGAAGCATCTTAAGAATAGCAGCAACGAAACCAACTAACCTCGTAGAGGACCACACTTCTCTAAGTGGTTGACACCCTCTCGGTAGTAGCATTTGCCCAGCTCTTCCCGGACCAATCGTCCCATCATGACCTGCACCCACTGCTCTCGGATAACAGCATCCTGCGCCTGCTTCAACCGCTTGTTGTCCTCGTAGTCGACGCCGTCGAAGGTGGGAGGGACGGTCGGCTTCTTCGCCAGGAAAGCTTCGGATTCGGGGGTCGGCATTTTCGGTTATGACAGAGACCCAGGGATTTTCGATCGGGGCTGAAAGGTGGAAGCTCTCCAACTTGTGGTGTTTTGACGATGTCGCGTGCGGTTGAATCTCTCTAATGATGAGTCTCCGTTTATTTCGTAATGGAGCTTCGACCAAGTCAGCATTCAAGCAATTCCGGGTGATGCCACACGGTATTATCACGTGACTTGTTTTTAGAGCTACGTACATGTACCTCGGTACCGCCAGGTGAAACTCCAGTACGTGGAGGGTACAAAAGGACAGTGCCACTTCTGTGAATTAGCGTGAATAAGATGTGCATTGTGGGCCCGTGCTATCGGCAGGAAACAATCAAGCTATCAAGCGCACTAGGCGTTACCGCCCGGGCCTCCCCCACTGGCAGAATGAAATTTTCTAGAGGGTCCAGGTCCCTCGAAATTTTTTTTTTTTTTTTTTCGAAGCTACCTACCTCTAGTCGCCTTCCCGTGCAGGATATAATACAGCTCCTCGCACTCCTCAACCCATTCTTTTCCAATAATTCTTTCTCTTCCATTCCAGTTGCACACCCCCAAGCACGACTACCTTAATTAATACCTCAATTCTCCTACTTTGCTTCAACAATGGGCAAGGTCAAGCAAGCAAACGGCAAAGCTGCCAAGGCTGCCAACCCCCTCAGCGCTGTCAAGAACGCCGGCGTCACCAAGGCCACCGAAAGCCCTAAGGCAAAGTCCAAGCAGGTTGCTAAGGATGTCGCTTCCAAGGCTTCGAAGGCTGTGAAGGGCAAGGACCTCAAGAAGAAGAAGAAGGTCGAGTCTGAATCCGAATCTGAGTCCGAGTCTGAGGACTCCGAGTCTGACTCTGACTCCAACGACTCTGAATCCGAATCCGAGGACGCTTCCGGTTCTTCGGATGACTCTGACGACTCTGCTTCCGAGTCTGAGGAGGAGAAGAAGCCTGCCGCCAAGGCAAAGACCAATGGCAAGGCTGCTGCTAAGCCCGTTGTCAACGGCAAGACCAATGGTAAGGCTAAGGCCAAGGCCGCCAAGTCTGAGTCTGAGTCTGAGGACTCTTCCGATTCCGACAGTGAGGACAGCGAGGAAGCTGCCGACGCTAAGCCTGCTTCTAACGACAAGGCAAAGAAGGAGGTATGTCTATCCTTTAATACAAAAACATGTCATAGCTTGCTAACGTAAATTCAAGTCATCGGCTGAAGACTCCGACGACTCTGATTCCTCCGACTCCGATGCCAAGGAGGATTCCGATGATTCGGATGATTCTAGCGACGCCGAATCTGAGGCTGAGGAGAAGAAGCCCGAGCAGCCCAAGAAGCGCAAGGCCGAGGACGAGGTGGAGGCTCCCGTCAAGAAGACCAAGACAGACGAGAACTCTGAGGAGCAGAGCTCTACCCTCTTCGTTGGAAACCTTGGCTGGAGCGTGGACGACGAGAGGCTCTATGATGCATTCAAGGACTGTGCCGACCTTACCAACGCCCGTGTCGTTACCGACAAGGCTATGCAGCGTTCTCGTGGCTTCGGCTACGTCGACTTTGCAACCCCCGAAGCTGCCCAGGCTGCCTTCGAGAAGATGAACGGCGTTGAACTCGACAACCGTCCCATGAGACTGGACCCTTCTAAGCCCCGTCCCGCTGAGGACGCAAACCCCAACTCTCGTGCTGCCGACCGCGCCAAGCAGCACGGCGACGTTGTCAGCCCGGAGAGCGATACCTTGTTTGTTGGCAACCTGCCGTTCGATGCTGACGAGGAGATGGTCAATGCCTTCTTCGGCGAGGCCGCTGAAGTCAAGAGTGTTCGACTTCCTACTGACCCGTAAGTACTTCAACTAATTCTTTGTACGTGCCTTAACACTAATGCCATATCAGTGACTCCGGTAACCGCAAGGGCTTCGGCTACGTGAGCTTCAACTCGGTCGAGGATGCCAAGACCGTGTTCAACATGAAGAATGGTGCTTACATTGGTGAGGGCCGTGGTTCCCGTGCCGTTCGTCTTGACTTCGCTAGCCAGCGCCCGCCCCGTGAGGGCGGCTCGGGCGGCCGTGGTGGCGGTGGCTTTGGCGGTCGCGGAGGAGGTGGCCGAGGAGGTGGCCGTGGGGGTGGCCGAGGTGGTTTCGGCGGCCGCGGTGGCGGTGGCTTTGGTGGTCGCGGTGGTGGACGGGGAGGCTTTGGTGGCTCCCGAGGCGGGTTCCAGGGCAAGAAGACCACTTTTTAAAGTGATGTGGCCGCACTAGACTCTATTCTGAGGGTTCCTTGACACACATGACGGTTGGCTTTGTGGGTTGGTCGGCTTCGAAACTATATACTCCTTTGGAGTTGTGGGCTTTGAGGGCTAAGCTTCTATCAGAAGCTGCGATACACCTGTGGGCTTGATCGGAGGGAAACCTCCATGTGGATTCTGAGGGCTTGAGGGCTCGAGGGCTTTTGACTGAAAGCACAGTCATCCTGTGCTGATGCTATTTCGCATCCACGCATTTCAGTGTTTCATTAAGTCGGCTTTTCCTCCTGTGGGCTCTGAGGGCTTTTTAGTTAACGAAGTTGGTATGAACCTTCTAATGCTCGGGACAACAATGTCTCTGGCATCTCGAAGGGGATCCAACTTCGTGACTACGAGGGCTTTATGACGGCGTTCGAGGGCATCAAAAAAAAAGTTACTTCTTTTGTGGTTGCGAATGATTTACGGTTTTCTTTACTTTACGACTACTCTTAAAACATTCTGAATCAAGTCAGATCTCGGTGAGTATACCCTGCCTTGTGCGTTTCACAAGCTTAATAGTCACTATCCCCATAGCTTCGTTCGAATAGTGAAATAATTACACCAGTTCATGCATATGTTAGTCTTCTTGCCAATGTGAAAATTTTCCAGTGGATCCTAGTAATTAATTCAGTCAACAAAGACTCATCAAATACAACGCTCTCAGACTAACCGAGTAGCTGTCAGAGCTTATCTCTACCTACGATTGAACTAGCTTTGTCTATCTAAGATCGTGATATCCAACTATATGACTACATATACTTATAGCTTTTAAGCCTTAATACACCTTCCTAGTTTATCATTTGCCACGAATACCCCTTCGAATATTTAGTCTTCAACGTAGAACATAGTAGCTACCGTTGACAAGAAGCTGTTTCAAGAGAGTTCATATCTAAGAGGTAACTACCTAAATTATACACTATATGGCTTACGACCATTGATGGCTTCCATAACTTTAGGTGTCTATGTTGATAGGTAACACGCTGCATAGTTTCACTCCGTCAAGTTCATCTACCTACCTTGTATACTTTCTAGGCAATAACAAGGACCGTTTGTAGGTAAGTACGGTGCTATGAAATTACCTCTGGTAAGGGCACAATGACAAAGTTGGCATTGTCGACCAATTCGATCACATGAGCTAATAAGCGTATGCCCCTGACTATCTTTGACTTCCATGTAGATATTAGGTAGGTGCCTGGCAATGCACCGGTGGTAAATACCTAGAAAAAGGTAAAAAATAGATTCCTACTTCCCCGTATGTTGTCGACATCATAATCCTCCTTCTTTATTAAGTGATCGCACGTTCTGTTTAGTTGGGTTGCTTAATCTGCTCTTTACTTTCTTAGGCGGTTAAACCTCAGGCAGTTGCCTAGGCACACCTCGAACCTCTCTTTTTCGTAGTCTAAGCTCACCTGCAGCTTCAGTTTTCTTCCTTAGGTTGCATGTCATAACCTTTAGACTGCCGATTTAAGCTTCGAAAAATATATAAGAAAGGTCGATTATCCAACTGTTGTTGCCTTTCACTTGCAGCTCTTCTTTCCACAACACATCTCGGCCCATTCATTTTCAACTTTGAAACTCTCACACCGATTTCTTTAAATACCAACTCTTCCCCCCAACAAAAATATTCTATTCTATTCACCTCTAACCTCAACTCACCTATTGCGAACTTCAGTGCACTTCACACGGCCCTTATTCCCAAACTCTATATCCTGGCCTATCTATTGTCAGGGGTCTATTTACAAACCCGCTTCAACTTGGGTGCCAAAGGTATTCTTTACACTGCAGCCGGCAAGACAACGTCGCTGGTGTTAATACGTTCCGATCGTCGTGGAAGTTTGTCAGAAAGCCTGTCAGCCTCTTCGTCTGTTGAATTGCTGTCCGGAATCCACACAGCGCCCTTGACGACTGATTGATTTCATCTTGGCGGACAGAGATCATCACCATCCTTTTCCCTCTACGACGGATTTCTTCTAGCTGTCTTGTCTCCCTGGCAGTGTTTTCCAGCCTCCCATCTGGAGATATACTAGAGAGAGGTCCTCCAGTACTGGTCCAGAGTCCGATGACGGCATTTGGATCCCGGGCACCAAAACGAGGTCAGAAATACCTAATGGGCTACAAATTTAATGATAGATACAGACCAGCGCAGAGAATCGTGAAGTTGTTACGACAACCTCCGCAGTGTCGCCTTATAGACGGTTCGCGGAGACCTTTGTTACAGCGCCCTGACGATATGTGCCCTCTGGGCTAATTAATGCCTGCCCTATTACCCGGTCTGTCAGTTGCGGCCATGGATAATGGAACTTTGGCTGTCTAGCGCGGTCACCATCCATCTTCCAGATGCTAGCTGAGCAAGGAGTGCGGACGGGTATTATGCGAAGTACAGTCTTCAGCCTGTACTTCGGCCTCAGACTGTAAGCTACCTTACATTTACCTGCCACCTACTTGCATGCAGCAAGGAACCTATGCGAGTAAAATGTCGTGGTGGTGCTAATGTGTTCCGATAGCTTGACGCACGCCTTTTCCAGTCTCTGCATTCTTGTCTGGGCGACGGGGTATGACCCCAGAAAGTACGCCCTCCTACGAGTGCCAACCCGGCGGAGACGTTGGTACAAGACATGCTCGTGTCTGGTGCACTGATGGGCCGTCGGGGTGAGGTCATTGTTTCGATGGACAAGAACAAGAGACGAGGAAAGATATGTAATGGTGTTGACGGAAAGGGGAAAGGAGATGGGACAAGGTCTCGCGCCTATCGACCTTGTTACCTACACGAGATGTGGTCCACCGCCCTCTAGGTATGGGTCTGGAAGCGTTACACTGCTACATGGGCCAGCAAGGACTAGAGATGCTTTTCCAGTTAGGACGGTGGCTGCGGTTCTTTCATTAAGTTGAGCATCGATCAAGAATCATTGCCCGTCGGGTCCGGAATGCCAGGACTGAATCTTGATGACAATCTTGGCTGTTTACCCGCAGGATCCCGCCATCCCACAGCGTTCACCAGGTGGGCCAGGATTCACACTCGAGGGAACGCACATGGCCCGTATTATCTGGGTTCTCTTCTTAATTATACGAACCATTCGCGAATGAAGATAGAATGTCCTGCTGAGGTATCGAGGCAAGTGGGCGCAATGTTTCCATCAATTATCGAGAACGCAACGTTCTTCTCAAGTAGCGCAGACCGGTAGCATGTCACCCGCCGGAAATATATCCTGCCCAAGGCATGTTTGCGCGTTGGTGCCGCCCGAAAACAAGTACGCCGATTCACCATCTTGGAATTTACAAGGATCTCTAGCTCTCTAGCACACGCCCAAACTAGGAGCCGAGGCGTTTGTAGCAACGTTCTTGCGGTATCTTTGACAACCGCCCAAAGGCCCGTTCCAGACAAATGCTGGCCCGATGTTCCTGGACGACTTGTCTGATCTATAGAACTCAATTTGCCGGATGATCTAAATAATTGTGAAAGTATTGCGCCAAGAGCTTGGGTTTTATGTGTATTGTTTGAAGGAATGGGCTGGGTGCAGAGCATGAATTGGGCAGGTGGTCATAGAGGAGGGATTATGTTGATACTCAATTTGTCGTCGGTTCTTAGCAGGATTCCAGCGATAGATGAGGCGGTGGTTGTGATGATTCTCGGGGATGCAGATCATAATAATGACAACGACAACAGTTGATTCTGTATAGAGGAGTGACATATGTACCTATCTAACACAGTCGGTTTTAACATGAACGACCCCAATATCATACCAATATCATACCAAGAGAAGTCTTGTGACTATGCTACATCATGAAAGAGAGAAAGTACAACAAGAAATGGAGCGACTGGTGATTTTAGTGGGAGAATGATCCCTTTTTGATTACTGAAATTTCCTTGTGTAAGGGTTAGGGAGATAGTTGACAAACCGCTACACTACCAAAAGGTAGAAACGATGTCAACTCGAAGGGTTGACGTTGCTATCTCCACCTATAAAGACCGTACCGTGACATCTCATTATGTCCCTGAGTCTTCCTCTGGCACAGTTTAACGGCGAGACGGTCCTAGCCTTTTATCCCCCCCTTTGTTACTATATCACTTCGTCTCGTTTTCGATAAACTTAGTTTTATTAGGTACATTATCTTGCTACAGCCGAACACTACACGCAGAACATGTTGTTCAACATTTTATCTAGGTACCTACATGGCGCCTATAGGTAATTAAGGCTTTTTGAGAAACTTAGAGCGAGTGTCAGAGTCGCGCGCTTAGTATATTGGGATCAACTAGGAATTCTTGACCTTCTATTCACCTATGAGGGCGTTAATTACTATTTACCTACCTAGGTACATAGGTAGCCAGTATATCCTATTGTTATTACTTATATAAGTTCGGACTAGATATTACATGAAGGAGGATAGTAAGGGTTTGTCTTAGGATATTGAATCTTGGGTATCGAAGAAGTCGATCAAGTTAGTATTCCGTATACTAGTGAATATTTACTTTTGAGGGAGTATTGGCTGAAGTGGCTATTCATTATCTGGCGCTTATTATATTGGCGGGTTAGGTACTTGTGTGTGACTATACGGGATGCTTATTGAGATTTGCATAGAGTTCAAGTAGGTATTAGGTATATCTGATAAATTTCTCGATTGGGTACTGCTGACGTTAACGGAAGAGGTTAATATGTCGTTGGGTTAGGTGATGTGATTATATGGCTATATCTAGTCCTACCTCATCTAGGAGGCTGTCCTAGTTATTTCTGCCCTTATTGGGTAGCTGCATTTTTAAATATTAAACATAATAGAAGGTAGTTAAGTGCTTTTAATTAAGTAATTTATGCATCGTTCGAAAGGATCTCGAATAGTACGATGTGTATCGTATGAGCATGTCTAGCATTCAGGAGTATAGGTAAACGATGGAAGACAGCTAAAGCCATGTATGTACCTGCGTATTATCGATATACGTACATGATATAAGCAAAGATAGGCGATGCACGGCTAGCGTGCCGAATAAGTCGTAGTGTACCTAGGTAGATGTGCCTGACACATCTATGACCACCTGCAGCTCTTTCCAGGGGGGGCTGGTGACAATTGCACTGCCAGACTGCCCCGACCCGTGATCTCTGATGATATAATGCTCGCTAGAGAGTTTTGGCATGAAACTTAGTGTTCACTCTATGCCTTAAGGATACTTAGTCCGCATTTAGTACGCGTATCGAATAGGCCAGATAGGCAGATAATCGAGAGGTATGTACTATGTAAGTCAGATGTTGTATATCGGATGATCTCTGTCGCACCAGTTTACGTAGCGGGCTGTATACCAGGTTACCGATATAGCGTCTTCGGTTGTTGGGAAGTTGAAAAACATCATTGATGCTCCGAATGATAAAATGAGTGGGCCAATCTTGTATTATATTTTGGCGCATGTTATCGGCGAGATCTGCCAAGACGCTATTCAAAATAGGCTTAGATGCTGCTGATCGGGTACTATAGGTTAGGATGTAGTACCTAGTAAAACTTTGTACCTTTTTATACCGTGGGTACCTTATGTACCTAGGTATTCCATATTCCATACCTTAGCGCGCTGGGGGGGGTTTTGAAAATCATTACAGGGATGATTTCAGGGGTGTAAATGCTTACATTAGAGTGTTGCGCGAAAGATATGATATTTTTTGTTTAAAATGATAACTGTACGCATGTTGAAGGTGATATGCTGTTATAAAGGTAAAACCATTTTGATATATATATATTATGTATTTAAAAGCCTGACATTTATGTTTTTACTTGAAAATATGCTTGATCTCGGAAACTCATTTTGAAATACGATTCGATTTTCAGACTATTTTGAGATAAGAATCCATTTCGAGATAAGGATATCTTGAGATAAGTAAAAGATAAGAAAGATAAGAAAGATAAGACTTTGGGATAATACACTAGTACGGGAGCTTAGTGAATATATATAGCTAAATTACAGAGTAATTTTATATAATAAAAACACATTACATAAGTTAGCTCAATGGACTAGCCACCCATTGAGCCAATTTTACGTATGCGCACCCTATTCTAGGGAAACCTCTCGAGGTCATGCGTTCGAATCCCACGAAAAGCAATATTCAATATTTTAATTTTTTCTATTTATTAGCTTTATCGCTTCTTATCTAAGTATTATATAATTTTTTTTTTTTTAAAATAATTTTTAAATTTCAAAATGATTTCGAAATGATTTCGAATTGAAATGATTATATATAAACATCGTGTTATATATATAAAACCATATTTAATTGAAATTATATTCGTTTAATCGAAATTATATTCGTATAATATAATATTGAAACTTGAATATCGTGTTATAAATGAATATATATTCATTTAATAATCACCTCATTCATATATTCACTCTAATACCTTTTTAAAAAGCTGATATTATCACTGTAACAGCTTTCAAATACCCCCTTGGGGCGGTAAGGTAGTTATTCCATATTCCGTATTCCGTATTCCGTACTTACTGCAGGCGCGGTCCGTAGATTCCATTTGTATTGTACCTACCTGAGGTACCTAATCCACTAACTTCTTGTAAGTCTGGTAAGTCGAGAGAGATCGTCATCAGCAATGACAAAAAGCCTCCCTTTTTCACCATTCAACAGGAATTATTTAACCACCCCGCCAGAATCCCGTCCTGTTTCCATACCAGGTAAACTTGGCAGAGAATTGCGATAGCGGACTTAAGATATGCCTGCCCGGGACTCTATTCCGTTCTTAAGGCAATAAGGCAAGAAAAAAGGGGAGTTGTGACATTTTCAAAAACAAAGACGGACTCGTCAACGGAAACTCTCCCATCTTGTCATTTTCCCCTTTTACTTGTTATCATTCTATCACTTGTTTCCCGACTCACACCTTTCGCGTGTGACCTCGACCAATAAACCCTCCTTTTCCGCCTCATAATACTAGTACTAAGATATCAAGTATCATTCGTTTTAGAAAAACATCCCTAGAAAAACATCCCACGCGTTCGACCATCCTATTATGAACCCAGATTTATCATCCCTTGGTCCTTTTTAAATCATCCTTTAAGTTGATTCGATTCCCTGCCGTATTTCCAACTTGGAGAGAGAGTACGTGCATGCGTGTGCAATACCTACGATCCGATACAATACAATACAATACAATACAACAAGTGCTTTACTACAGTACAATAACCTGGCACGAATGAACTAACATTGATCAGCGGATCCCTGCTTCAGTGAGCGCGGGGCATTCCTTTGCTGGCTTCTTGTTGGAGACGGCAGCTCGGTGCCCCCAAAATCCCCCCGAAGTCTCTCAAAGTCGCAGGCAATTTCCAAGCCTCCTAGGTTAAGCCTATCGCCGACCGTCGGTGAACAAACGCCCGTTTTGTTAGTACCTGTCGATAAACCGTTGCTTTCGGACTACCTAATCTGCCTAACTGTCGCTACCCGTCATCTATCTGGGCTTATCTAAGTAAATCCATCCAGGGCGTCGTCTTGTTACCTCTATTTATTTTTTATTTTTATTTTTTTTGTATTTCTTGTATTATTCCTAAGCTGTTGCCGTCGTGGTCTTTTATTTCCCCTTTTAAACGAGATGTCGGGGCATAACTGGCAACGTAGCAACGACTCTCAACGGGTCGCTAATTCCGCTGCAATGCGGCCTGCATCCGGCCAACAGCGCCAGCGAAACGATGGTGAGCCTAACCTATTCCACCTATTCCACAGTTACGAACCAAACCTCACCGTCTTAGAATCTTGGGTTGAGGTGGCCTCGCATCCTTCCTCGTCATCTGTCTCGTCCATCGGGGACGAGATTGTCACTACAGGGCTACAAGTGGGCTCCTCTTACAATTCTCGAAGACGACGACGTTTACATCCGCAGTATTATCCCCGACCCGACTCTCGACAGCCCACTTTTGTTGCCGCCCAGGCTGGTCAGGCTGGTGCGAATAGTAGCCAAGAAGAGTACGAAGAAAGCGAGAGCGAGGACGATCAAGTTTTAACCAGCTCCGTCGAGAACATTGCTTCCCCTCAACGTGCTGGAACCGCTTCTCTGCAACGTTCGGCTCAGCCTGTTGAAGATGACTCGAGTGACGATGATGACCGCGCTACTACGCTGGCTCAACGGCCTTCGGAACCATTTCAGCCTCAACCGAATGCATTCACTCACCCGCCTTCGCATCTGACCCATCGGCACTCGGCAAGCTCGACTATTCCTCAACATAATCGACCATCTTTTGGCCAGCGATCCCAAACTCGCGTCGACCGTCGCACCCCTAATTTTATGTCTCCGAACTACCAGGCTGATAACGATGCAGCCCTGCGTGCTAGTTTGACCACCCTACTCAGCTGTGCAGCTGCAGCGGGTAAGCGAACCAAGGACGGCGAAAAGCAAATGGATGAGCGCTCTCCTGCAGCTGCTGGTAACCAACCTGTGGAGCTACGTTTCGTTCCCGAAAGCGAACTAATGGCGGGTCCACCACCGCCGGTCCAAACCCGACCTAGCCAATCTTCTAGAACAACTCCTCCCGCGGCTACAGCCCGCGAATCGGCAGGCGAAAAGGTTAAACGAACGGCTACACCCACACCCGCTACAAAATCTCCGCGGGCAACCAAGAAGAAGAGGACGAATGTGGCTTCTGGCGAGGATACTCTAATTAGCCCAACGCTTCTCACGTGGGTCGTAAACGCAGGCGTTGTGGTTCTCGTCTCCGTCGTCGGCTTCGGAGCTGGCTACGTAATCGGCAGAGAGGTTGGCCGCCAGGAGACGCTCGGCAGCCTGGGTACTAACGCCGGCGCGGTGGCCAACGGAAGTAGCTGCGGGAAAGACGTGATCAAGAGCGGCGGGGGAACTCTGAGAAGATTTCACTGGGGTACCGCAATAGGCAGAAGCGTAGCTGCTTGAGACGAAGAGCGTTCGTTGCTAAGAGCACTGCCTAGCCCAAACACGCGAAAACTAGACATGATATCTATTATCTGATATGCTTTTTGCATTTAAGATTCGAGAAAGCGGATGGATTGGGGGCGTATTGACGACGTGTTACGAATCGATGACCTGCGGTTCACGAACACCCATCGTGTGCAATTATTATTATTATTGTTGTTTTTTTCCCTAGCGGTCGAGCAATTTGGCCGCTATTTGTTGGACGCCTACCGGAGTAGAATAATGATGCTGGGACATACACATTTGGACCATGTCATAGGCGTTTTGTTTGAACCTACCTCCCCCCCCCCCCTTCCTGTTATTTCTGTTATTTCCCGGTGCTAAGTAAGACGGAGATACATCGAAGTCATCCATGTGCATTTGTTCTTATACCTGGTGGGGAGTTCGGGGGAGTTGATATGCTTTTTCATTTTTGATTTATGTGTTATTTAGTTCTTGGAAGCGATATGACGGTGGACAGAGTTCGAGCTGTTATGAATTAAGCATATGTATATCGTTGATTTAATTTAATTATGGAAACGATATTTTGTAATAAAATGGGTTGACATCTCATGTGTTATATTGTCTCTCGTTCGTGATTTTTCAAAAGGGAGGGAGGGTGCTTGGTCCCTCTTATATGCTTTCCTTAGGGTAAGGATTAGAAATTTTTTGAAAAAGATTTCGAGCAACATTGTTGCTCGAAATATTTTACATAATTTCATCCCCTGTCATACATTATTGAAATATTTTAAGTAACATTGTTGTTCGAAATATTTCCCATAATTTCATCCCTCACTAAAATATTTCGAGCAACACTGTTGCTCGAAATATTTACCGTTTTTATTGCACTATCATCATTTCTAGAAAAGGGTTAGTTAGTTATATGGAGTCGTGAGGTTTAGGATTAGAACTTTTTTTTTTTTTTTTCGAAAATTATTTCGAGCATCTCGGATGCTCGAAATGCAATCCCCTGCCCATTTTAACGCGGCATCCTTCACAACCCCGCTAAATCACCGTAATAATAATCACTTTTAAAAACTCATAATAACTCGAATTTCGGAAGAGGATAAAAATAAGAGTAACTAGAATAATCTAATGCTTTGTAATAATGGTATTTGCTATATGTACTGAGCTTTTACCGGGTTTATGACCTTTAAGTATTGGGGAATTTAACAGGCTTCTTGATATTCCGTATAATAAGGATCTTTGTATTATCTGCCCTGCCGCATAAAAATAGTAGGTAATAAGTGCGGGACCTACTCTTCCTTGATTTCGAGTATACACTCTTGATTTCGATAGCTTTCCGCACCGTCTAAAGCGAGTTGGAAAGTGATTAGAAAGATTTCACAGGATCGACCTAACAAGAAGGTACATAATGTAAGTCCTATCAAATGATGATCCCTAGGTACGCATTTTATACAGTTGATGTCGTCAACTATTTGAGTTTCATAAGGAGCACCATCGACAAATACTTCCGGACGCTGGAGATGATCCGGGTTTCAGCATATCGATGCCGTACCTTCTTATTTATGGCACGAGAATATTTTACGCAACCCTTATGTCCTGTTTATAACAGAACTTCATCTCGGGTATTCCATTCCGCGAGCAAAGATTCTTTAAGTACGACTTAGATATTTAGGCCGAAAGAAAAGCGACGAGTATTAGTTTAGGAACGGCCTCCAATTTTCTCGTACTTTTTCTTGCCCGGCACAGGTTCACCTCTTTTTTTCTCTTTTAGCGGTTGTTGATTGGGAAAGGTTTTGCTTCCGAGAAGTGTTTTTGGCACAACTTCCAACACCCTAAGTTCGCTAGTATATATAATATACCTTATCTAAATAACTAAGGAATTAAGTAGCATCCGTGGAAGAGCATCAACAAACCGGCATAATGGCTGGAGAGTATGTTTACAAGCTTCAATACCTTAGGTAACGAGGGCTGTTTTGTGGTAGCGGAATGTTCCCCATTAAATTCGGGTTCCAACAAGTAATAAAGATAAAAGATCCCCCTGTATTTATGTTTCGCGTCTCGAATATCGTATTGTATCTGGATGTTCCTTTTCGTATTGCGAGTGGAAAAGGGAAATGAGCCCGAAAATATTATGAGCAACACTATAGCATGACAGCGAGGGGAGGTACCTCACGGTACAATACAAAAAAAAAAATTCTACATCCCTGCTCAAACACATATAATAGCTATTCGTGGGGTTAGGTTTAGGTTTAGGTTTAGGGATAGGGATAGGGTTAGGGCTTGGTTAGACATGGGGTTAGGGATAGAATGTAGCAGCATAGTTTGGACTATGTGTAAATGGAAATAGATATATATCCACGTAGAATAGATTTTCGAGTGTTTAATATAGCGAGAGGATGGGGAATGCAGAAAGAGGGAAGTTTACCTGAGTTGATAACACTTTCATAGCTAGGTAGGTTTAGAAAAGGCACCTGTTCGTTAAAGACATTGGTTGGAAAGGAGGGAAGTGATAATGGTTAGCTAGGGTTGAGCGGGTCGCGGTAGTGGATAGGTATTGTAAAGGAGGTGATAGGTGATGGTATAAAGTGAGAAGACAGCGTAATAGGTGAGTGGTATGTATATAGGGGCCTCTGAATAATCGCGCTTGCATGAGAACCTGATAGTTGTTCATGCTTCAGCATAGGTCATGGGTTGTGTTATGTACGACAATAAAATACGCAGTTCGAAGAAAGATTTCAGTTTTCGATTAAGAAGGATGCTAGCTATGAGGACCTAGGTAATAGGAGGTATGCAAGTACAGACAGTAGATCAACAACGTACGGCCAGACGGGATAGTCGTGTCTTTCCTACATACTACAATGGACGACACAAGACAACACAAGAAGAGAAAGAGAAAGAATATGACACCCAGAGAGATAGACGTATGTATGTGTGTCGTTTATTCATTAATAACCCATAATTTTCCCTAATCATCATCGTCATCGTCATCGTCGTCGTCAAGGATAAACGGCCCCGCCCTTCTTCCATTCTTCTTCGCCTCCTTTCCAGTAGCACGCGCGCGCTTCCGAACGGGAATATCATCATCCTCGCTCCCCGAACCCCTGCGAGCAGCAGATTTCTCCGAAGCCCGTTTCTTCTGTCTGACGAGCTGGCTCAGAGATGGCATCCCGTCGTCGTCTTCGTTGGCGCTATCCTGCGTGGAGTTGAAGCGCGTCGGCTCGTAGTACACCGACTTCTTCTGTTGCTGTCGTTTCGCTGCGCGGCCGCCGATAGTAGATGGCGTCGACGGCGACGTGGGCGACGTCGATCGCCGGCCTCGGCGTGGTAGAGAAGACGTTGGAATTGCGCTTGACGTTGCCATCTCGTCTGCGACGACGAAGCCAGCTAGATCGGACCCGTTGTCCGAGTCGTCCGTCAGATCTAAGTCGCTGGTGCGCCGGCAGTCGTCGCCTTCGTCGGCGCTCTCGTCGTAAACTGCTGCAACATTTGAATTATTTTGAGGGCGGCTACGTGGCTTTCGTGGGGCAGACGCTTTTGTTTTTGGTTTTGGTTTTGATTTTGGTTTAGTAGTACGTGTCTTCGGGGGTGGGGGAAGTTCTTCTACTTCTTCGCTGTCGTTGGCTTCCTCTGCGGAATGTGCTCGAGCCGGCGCTTTCTTCTTTTTCGCAGGCGCGGAGATTTTCTTAGATCGCGACGGACGAGACAGAGCTGTTGACAGCTCCTCAATTTCGGACTCTTCCTCTAGAGATGGCGGTGTCACCTTTCTCTTTTTACGTGCTGGTTCGTTTGTTGTGTCGCCGTCTGAATTGGGCCCGTAGCTTGGAAGCGGAAGTTGACGGTAACGACGCGCATCTGCCTCGTCATACGGCTTTTTGAAGCGATCGGAAGGGGATTGTGATGTTGCTAATTTCTTGAACAATTTAACACAACGCTTCGTGTATGCCCCATGCTTCACATGCACTGTCTTCCGTAATGTTCTTTGCGCCGCAGGATTTGCGGTTAAATCCACCTGCTCGATATCCTCCACTGAGTCTCGGTGGTATGAGAGGCTCTTGTATTTCCTATGTAGCTCCTCGGTTTGGCTCTTGTTCAGTAGAATCCGATCCAGAGCTGGTATGTCGGCAATCACATCCTCTTCGACAGGTAGAGGGATTTCTTTTGGCTTTTTGGGTTCTGACTGCTTTCCCAATAATGCAGCAACACTCTTGAAACCAGTCTCCACTCCGTCAGGCATATGGAATTTCTTTGGTGGCCTTTTCTTCTTTGGCTTTCCTTTCTTGGGCTCGGGAAGGCCTTCGACTTGTGTGTTTTCAACGGGAATCTCTACAGCCCTCATGTCAACTTCTGGTCGGGTTTCCCTCGGAATAATTCTGGCTGAGAGATCATGACGGAAGTTGAAGCGGCTTCCGTCGCATATCATGAGCTGCATCTTTTCGTAGCCATCCTTCGATTTTGCGTAGTTATCTTCCTCTTTACCTCGCATTAGTAGTAAAACAACACGTCCTGCACGTTTTCTTCCAGTTCGCCCCATTCTCTGAAGCATCCGAATCGGCGAGGCGGATGCATCGTAGCACACAATCAAATCTACTTGACCGATATCAAGTCCTTCCTCACCAATCGAGGTGGCGACAAGGACGTTGAATTCGCCCTCTTTGAATTTCCGTATTCGTTCAATCTGTTCGGACTGTTTCATACCTCCCGATCGCTTGGAGTCGGCTTGTCCAACGAATACTGCGGCACGAATAAGTGGCTTGTGAATATTAAGAACCCGTACGATCTCCTCAGCGCTGTCGCGATATTCGCTAAAGACTATGATTCTAGTATTTGTAGAACCACCTTCTCGGCCCTCGCCCGCATCCATAAAGTGGTTCAAGACGGTGTCGGACAGATATGTCAGTTTTGGGTGGCTGACAAAACCGTCCTTCTTCGACCAGCTGGCAATTTTATCCATCATTTCCTGGAAACTGGGAGATTCGATGAGCTGTTTCTTGTATTTAGAACCTTTCTCGCCCTTTCCTTCTGTTTCATCCCGGAATTGGACCAAGCTGTCGTAAAACGGCTTAATGCCGTGAAAATTTAGTAGCTTGATACCATGAGCTAGACTTGTTAAAACAGCGAAGATCGCTAGGGTCATGAATTTTACTCCTTGGTTGACATGTTGTCCAGCACGAGCCATCCACTCTTTCCTGGCTTGGAGAAGACCGTAGGTGGTGAGATTCATCGGATCACGACCATAGTAGATGTTCTGCTGGCTTAGTTTATCCACGAGGGGCTTCAAGGCTTTTGAGAATAGGTCTCTGATTAAAATCATCTCGTCTGATGGATCTAATAGAACAATGTCTTCATCTCTCTGGTGAACATATGGGCGGATATCAATGGATTCTTCCGTGCGAATCTCCACGTGTGAAATGCCGAGGCTGTCGATGACATCCTGCACCGATTCGACCTTGGATCCAGGAGTTGCTGTTAGGGCTAGTATGCGAAAGCTGCTTGTAAATCGTCTTAAAAAGTTGACAACTTTTACGTAGGAATAATTCCCTGTAGCCCTATGGGCTTCGTCTACTACTAGTAGGCCGATCGATTTGGGGTCCGCAAACCCTGAAGATAGATCATTCTCCAATGTTTGCGGAGTCATGAAAAAAACTCTTCTAGACTCCCATTCTTCTGCTCGGAGACCTGGTGATATTTCTCCTGTGAGCAAGGTTGTCTGCGATCTCGGAATGCCGGCAATATGGAAACATGCGTCGATCTGCTGAGATACAAGCGGCTTAGTAGGGGCCACAAATACGATCTTAGCTTTCTTCATCCAGCGAAAGTAGTTTAACATGATAGTAGCTGCAATAAACGTTTTGCCCAATCCCGTGGGAAGGGCGACGAGGGTGTTATTGAACAGGCCATTCTTAACAATGCTGAACTGATAGTCTCGAGTAGGTCCCAGATTTGTGGGATAAACCCAAGTTTTCAGAGCTTCCAAGTCTAGTTCATGATGAGTTGGTGGTTCAGGTGGTAAATCTACACGGAACACTCGATTCCTGTTAGACTGAGAAGATCCGGGGCCTGGATCTCGTTGGATGGTTTGACCAAATAAAGTAGTCTGTCGGTATGTAGCAACTGGGTCACCAATCCGCTGTGGCTGTAGAAAGCCTACTGCTGCCCTCTGAGAAGAAGACTGTGGATTTCCTAGTGGACTTGAGAATGCATCCGAGGGCAGATCATCGAGATCAATAAAAGATTGCCCATTGGAATTTATACGTTGCTATATCATATATTAGTTAAGGCTGTTCAAAATACTATACCTGCATGCTGTCGAACAACTATCAAAATCGCAATGCTCGTAACATTTTGCATAACCAGGGGGTCATCCCCATCCCTCATCCGTGGTCCCGTGCATGAAGGAGGCAAAACAAAGAAATTCGTACCAGTGAGCTTGTGTGAACTGAGTTGGCATTGTTACTATTCCCTGAAGCTGGTGGCCGTTGAACATGAGGTTGAAATCGGCCTTGATTGATCTTGGCAGGTTGACTATGGCTTGAAGCTGGCACCTGAGTAGCAGCGATGATCAGATCTTCGTCGGCAATATCGTCGTCAAATTCATCAGAATCCATAGTTGATATTTTCCCGTTTGTCACATAACTAAAGTGAATTAGCCAAAGGCTGACTGGAGGTTTTCCTTTAATAGATACCCTTATACCTTAAGTACCTACCTACTTAGGTACCTAGGTTCTTTGCAATGGGTCCTTTGTTGGAAAGTTAGGTTAGGAGGTAGTTACCGGAGATGCGTTTGGGGGCTGATGTGCAAGCTTAGACGCGTTAATGTAAGTGTAACGGCGTGCGACTATGGAATGGTTAGCGTGGAAATGTCGCGAAGTCATGTGAGTATTGTGGCTGTTATCGCCTAATTCAAGTGGCTCTTTTTTGAATGGTCCAAGCAGTCACACCAGGTAAGCCCACTAGAGTTGCGTTTGGCATTATACGCTTAGCGTATAATACCGTATAATGCGGTATAATGCGGTATAATAGAGGTATTATATGCATGACGGAATACAGATCCTTAATAATCTGGCATACTAGTACCCAAAAAGGTTAAACACTGTAATAAAGTATCGTTAATAAGGGTTTTTAATAGTAAATTAAATTAAATTTAATTAATTTAAATTTTTAAATTAATAAATTACTTTATTTAATTAATTATTATTATATATTTAAATTTTATTTTTAAATATTTTTAATTATTTTAATTTAAATTTTTTATTTTAATTTATTTTATTTTATTTTATTAAAGCTTTTTAATGTTTTTAAAGGTAATTTATTTTATATTTTATTTAATATACTTAAATTTATGTAAATAAAAATTAATTTATTAATTTTTTTTTAATTTAAATAATTATATTTAACGTTATTAATATAATTATAAATTTAAAAAATTTATTTTAAAGGTATTAAATTAACTATTATTAAAAAAAAACGTTTTATAATAAATGTTAATTTATTATTTAAGATTTAAGTAATATTTTAATATTTTTTAAACTTTATTTAAAGTTTATAAATTATTAAAAGTTAATTAAATAACTTTATAAAAACCTTAAATTTATAAAATTTTTGTTTTAAATCCTTATAATATTCTTTAATTATTAACCTATATAAATAATTTAATACATTAATTTAAAATTAAATAGGTATAATATTATTAAATATTATAATAGTTGGATTTAATATTTAAACCATTTAATTTATTATATTTATTTATTTATTTTTATGGGTTTTTAATAAATTTATAAAATAATTTTAATTTATTATTTATATAAAAGTATTATTAATTATTTAAAATTAATTTTAAACCTTTTAAATTTTATTTTAATAATTTATAATATAATTTAAATTAATAACATTTATTTTTAAGGTTTTTTAAATTTTAATAATAAATTTTAATATATGTATTAAATTATTAAACTTGTGTTAAAACTTGGTATTATTAATGATATTATATATTTTATTAGTTTTTTTAATATACTTAAATTTAAGTTTAATAATAACGTTAAATTATATAATATATATAATAAAAATTAATTAATTTATTTAATAAAAAATTAAATAATATTATTAATTTCTTTATTATATAATTATATTATAAATAAATTAATAAATTAATTAATAAATAAATAAATAAATAATAAAAGTATTTACGAATTATTTACACTTATAATAGGTTTTTAATTTTACCTATTAATTTAATTATATTTTCTCGAAAATATGTATATTATAAAAGAAATAATTAAAAACTTATAATTAAAATTATGGTTTTATTTAAAATAAACTTTTAAATATTATTTTTAATAATATTTTTTATTAAAAGTTATAATTTATGTAAATTATATAATATATATATAATATATTTTAATTTAAGGATTTTTTTTATTTAATAATGAATTAAATATATTATTTTATATATATCGTTATTAATAACATTAATTTTAAATAAATTACCTTTAATTATTTTTTAAAATAATAATATTAATAATTTAATTTAATTAATAATAATTTATTTAATAACGTTTAAATTAATAGTTTTCCAATAAAAAGTAAATCCATTAAGTAATTACAAATATATATTAAATATATAATATTTAAAAAAATTATTAAAATTATTAAATATAACATTAATATAATTAACTTATTATATACATTAATTAATTTTAAAGTAATATTATTAATAAACTTTATTTAATAAAAACTTAATAAATATTACATAATTAAAAGGTTTAAATAAAAAGTTTATTAATTTAAATAATTATTTATTTTTTTATTTCTTATATATATTAAAAAATAAACCATTATAATAAATAATTTTAATTATTTATAATTGTAAGTTTTTTTATTATAATTAAAATAATTAATATATAAAAAGTTATATATTAATATTAATTTAAAAATTATTAATTATTATACTTTTTTTATAATTATTTAAATAAATTTAATAAATTTAATAATTTATTAAATACTTTTATAATTTAATTAAATTAAACCTAATACATAACTTTTTCGTATAATATTTATAAATAACTTTTTTTTAAATTAAAATACCTTAATTAATAAATATAAATTATTTAAATGTTTTAATATTTTTAAAAAACATTTTAAATTATTTTTAAATTTTTTATAATTTAATTAATATATTATATTTATTTAACAATATTATATTTTATTAATTATATAATTATATAAGGGGTTTAATTAATATAACATTATACCATATATATTATACGTATAATAAGCATTATGCGTATAATGCGGTATAATAATTCTATTATACGCATTATGTGCATCTCTAAAGCCCACAGGTAGCCCTTGCTGATAAAGTACCTAAGTACCTAACTCATTACTACCTAATGTATGTACCTAAAGTACTGCCTTTGAAATTTAATGATCGTTATCGAAAAGAATTGGGTCAAAGTGGCTGAAGAAACCGCTGAGTCAAACTAAACATTATCAGTCATTCTTGTTCCATGGTCCGTGCACCTTCTCTGCCTGCTAGCCTGCTAGCCTGCTAGCCTAGGAAGTCAACATTGAACACTGCTGCGTACATCGTCCCTTTGTTTCGACGTCACAGTCTTCACCTCTACACACCCGCCTTTCCATCTTTCTCTTTGTTTATTCCAAGTGATGCAGCGGTACTAATAGCCTTGTCTACCATTTTCCTCCCAAAATACCACGAGAAAAAGGCCTATCTGCTCTTCACTTCAGTCTCTTGGCTTACTTCGGATTGGTTGACATCTTTTCGCAACAGCAACCTTTTTTTTCACTGGGTTCCGTTGGTCAATCCCTCTGCAATTCATGGTCTGCCAGCCTTGTTTGAAGACCGTCAACTATTGACGGCTTTTCACACCTGTTTATAATTATTACCCCCGAATCATATTAGCCTACGTTTTCGCCCCTCTATTGGAGCAGCCTTTACACCTGTTGTCGCTCTAAACTGCGCAGGGTTTTCGCATTTCTCACTCGCTATTCATACAAGCAATGGCACCCTCCGGCCCACGAAAGGGATCTGCCCCTACTGGCCCACGTAACAGTCGAGGCACAGCGAGTGGTGCAAAGGCCACTTCTAGAGGTGGGATATCGAAGCGTCGCGGCAATACTGCAGGCAGAGTGGACAAAGATGGTGACCTCGATATGGATGCACCTAGCGCGGCCAACCGCAACTCTCGGAAGAATAAGCGCGCCGAACCAAACGATTCTACAGCAGCAACTCGATCCACGCGATCGGCACCCAGCGGACCGCGCGCGCCGAGACCAAATGTGAAGACACAGCAAATTATACAACGGGTTTTTAATGGAACTGGCGGAAGCCTTTCTTCCCGCATCGCCAACGGAATGTCTGGGGGTGCCAAGGCCTTTAAAAGCACCCGCCCAGTCAACGCGCCGAATACGATGACACTCCAAGTTCAGGGTCTTAAATCTAGCAAGGCTGCCAGCAACGAAGGAGGTGGACTCAAGGAGTTGCTGACCTTCCTGGAACGAAAAGCTCAGACCGTCTCGAAGACCGCACGAAGCATAAGGATTAAGAAGGTATGTGATAGCATTCCGTCCCGGGATCTGGGGGGTTACGGAGCGACGCAAATTCTCCGCATTCGTTATCATGCCATATAGCTCGCAAAAACGAGGAGAGACAATCTTTAAACTCAGCCGCATACCTATCCCGGATTCCTAGAGCATTACCAAGGTTTCATCACCTTGCTAACGTCTAGCAGTCATCCATCAATGGTGACTTCGTATACATCACAGCAAGCAAGGAAGATGGGGAAGATATTCTTAAGTTGAATGGATTCGCATTCGCCGGTACAACCCTTATTATCACAGAAGCTCCCGGCGACTTGCCCCCGACCAGCCAGAATAATATGTCCTCGACTGCTCTCGAGGTAAAAGACGCGCTTCGTAACGTCCTTAGCCTTCGATACGACGGCGGCGCGAAGCTACTAAATCTATCCGCACTCGGCGAAGATGCCGGGCTCAACCAGATGGGTTTCTTTAGCGGGGAGAGTAAACCAGAGAAGCTATTCCGCGCGCTGATGGCAGTTTGCGACGGGCTGTTTAAGACACCCCAAGAAAAGCGAGATGCTGTCGCCAGTGTCAGCCTCGCGGGCAATAACATCGACGACGTCCTTCAGATCATGTCCTTAGCTGAAACTTTCCCCGACTTAATCAACTTGGACTTGAGCAGAAACCATTTTAAGGATCTGAAGGGTCTTCAAAAATGGCGATATCGCCTTAGGAAGCTCGAGACTCTTCTCTTGAATGAGAATCCTATCGAGGCCGCAAATCCCAATTACACAACAGAGCTAACGAACTGGTTTCCCCGACTTCAAAATCTTAGCGGCATCCAAGTCAGGACTCCGGAACAAGTGGCTGCAATGGAAGCTGCAACTCGGCCTACACCCATCCCACAGCATGGTGCCGATTTTCGGGACATTAACGGCGTCGGCGAAGGCTTTGTAAAGGAGTTCGTGTCCATGTACGATGTTGATCGACAAAATCTAGCAGCCAAGTACTACGACAACGAGAGCACCTTTTCTATCGCTGTAATTAACAGTTCTCCGCACCCTCAGAATAGTCAGCCACCAGGATGGGGTGCATATATCAAGTTCTCCCGCAATCACAACAAGATCACTCATACCTCTACGAGGATACAGCGTTTATTTGTCGGGACAAATCTTATCCAAGGAGCGTGGCAACAATTGCCTCCTACGCGGCATCCCGATCTACTCGCAGAATTCAACAAGTACATTGTCGATTGCCACCCAGTCCACGGTCTCCCCGATCCCTCCGGCGCAAGCCCAGTGGGTGTGGATGGAATGATCATCACAATACATGGAGAGTTCGAGGATCAAGAGCCCGGTACCATGAAGACGGCTAAGCGAAGCTTTTCTCGTACTTTCATTCTAGGCCCCGGTGCTCCGGGTAGGAATCCTATCCGCGTCATTAGCGACATGCTTTCGGTTAGGGCTTTCAACCCGCCTCCTGGGTCGACGCCTGAAGCAGCAGCCCAACCAGTGGTCCAACCAATAACCCAGCCGGCAGCCCAGCCAGTAGCCCAGCCAGTGGTCCAGCAAAGCACAGACCTGCAGCAACAAATGGTGATTGAGCTTTGTAACCGGACGGGTATGACACCAGAATACTCGAAGTTCTGTCTGGACGGGGCCAACTGGAATTTTGATCAAGCCCTCGTTATGTTCAACGAAAAAAGAGTAAGCACATTCCGTATCACTCGGACAAAATGCACACTAACCAACGATGCAATAGGCACAATTACCGGCCAATGCCTTCGTTACTACGTCTCAATAGTACTGATGACGAGATTCCGATATTTGACTCGTGGAAATACAGCATAGGCTTAGGAGTTTATGGTTTATGAGTGTTTACGTTGCACAATGATTATGGGATCTCGTTGGACAGGTGACGTCTACGCGTGGCTTTGTATATACAGGAAAGGAGTCAGTTCATGGCCTCAAAAAAGGCGAGTTCTAGGCGGAATTCTCGAGCCCAGAAACAACTCTCGGCTTAGAGTGAAGCTCCCACGAAAATATGTGGTTGTCCAACCCTGGTCGACTGAATGGTCAGACAGCGGCAGGTTCAACTATGTTTCGGCAAAATTTAGCTTACGAAAAATAAATCAGTTAATAAGCAAAATGTTCAGCGTGTCTGCGGATATTTTTCTCTTTATGTGAAGCAACTCGGGTTTATAGATGATTATTGATATTGATATGATAATGCATTAGATCTAACATTGAGGAGGTACTAAGTGTAAGCACTCACTGAGCCACGTATTAGCAGGGCTCCTGTCCTGGGAATTATATGCTTACGCAGTTAGTAGCAGTGCTGCGAACAATACCCCAGATCTTATCTCTATTTCTCAGAGCATATGATAGTGGCTTTATATATATCGATTTGATCCCCTCCGCCATGTCATAAACGCCAGCACCAATGTCAAAGTTATGGCATGTTGAAGTTAGTGACAAAATGCCCCTTTCATTGTTCCGAAATGCTGCTGCAACTAGGTAGTGCCTCGTAACAATCTCCTACCAGAGTGCACTGACTTGACTGTAAAAACAGTACATTCAAGAAGAGCAAGCTATGTCAAGCGTAAAACTATAAACTACCTGATCTATTAGTTTTGAAAAGGATTATATCGAGATATCTGGCTACCTAGGCTCTTGTGGGCTGGAGTTCTCCACAAACCACCCGTATTGGTTCCTATGCCGTGCTAACGCTTCAAATACTTTTTGAAGTACTTTATTGATACTCTATAGCAATAGCTAAGATTTGATCTGTAAATACTCCCGCATGCTTGAAGCATTCATATACTACTTCCAATCATTGACGATGCTGCAGGTCCATGTAAATTGCTTTCAGGCTATTGATATAAAAAATGTACTGTCGAACTGGCAAATACTCTTTTGTATAAAGTACCCACCGTTGCACCTATGACACTAGGCCGTTTACTGTGAGGGCAATCAAAACCCTTCACACTGAAGCGCTGGGCATTGTAGGGTATTGGAACTGTTTTTCGGTATAAGTCGGGGCTTGCTCTAAGTACTCAAGATTTAAACAGTTTCCTGTACCTCTAAAATACCTTCAGACTGCGCGCCACCTATGAAAGTCCATTTCGATTGGTCTAGTTCTTATGTCGTCGGATTTAAGGAAAAATGGTAGATGCTTAACAGGCTTCACGGGTTCATGTGCTTTTTTTTTTCTTTTTCTGTTAACGTTTTTTTACAGGTGGTTTAAACATCAGTGCATTATTACCAGTTGAAAATAACCACATCTTAATAATAAAAAAATACAACTACGTCCCGAGGGTATTGTTGGTGGCAGTCGGTATATGCGTTAAGTGCTCTTTGGTACAGTCTCTCCCTTAATACTCAGACAATAAATGGCCACATATATCATCCCGCATCTATCATTGAAGACTTCCCTGTAGATCCACCTATTGAACTATTTCCTATGTAAGTTTCGCTCGTTCTTTCATGTCAAATTGGCTCTTTGAACACAACTAAGAAAACGTGGCAATAGCAAAGCCCCTCTTGTCTACAAGCCTGAAGGCGATAATGTTTCTAAGATACTTTGGGACGAGGTTATGGAGGAACTGTCGTTCGCGAAGGTGGGAGATATCATTCAAGAACTTGGAAAGGAAAACTAGGTACCTAAGCTATACTGCCTGTAGGATACTATAATTTGATGTCTATAGTCTGGCCCAGGGGGATTCTTACACTCAGCTCGAAAGGCCACTGGAAAGTTATATACGAGCCACGACGGATCAAAGCCGTCTACATCCGAAGAATTATAACCAACAAACCCAAAACTACCTGTATCTAGGGCTTAGGGGCTTCAAGGCTTTAATATATTTTTTCTCCCTTTTCTCCCCCATCTCAATTTTCTGCTTGAAAAGGAGAGTGGGGTGGTTTGGAACGACTAGACAAAGCGTCCCAACACACATGACGGCATTGTCTAAATGTAACTAGTAGATTCGAACTCGCGTAGCTGCAACACAAGAAACATCATTCTATCTACTACATTAGATTATATTGCACCGGTGCTTTCGATCTACGTCAGTCCATAGCAAACCTACAGTCCTAATAGGTACCCATAGAAAATGGCTAATCGACACATACCCTTCGAAGATGCTGATCTATGTGACATACCAAATATTCCTTCATCCTCTTAGTAGACCTCCAGGCCCTCCCATCGCTGAACTTACGGACGGCTATAATGGCTTCTATGCTTTTCAAGGACGACTTCATTTAAAAACGCGACAGAACCAGTTGACATATGGTAAGGATGTCTTATCCTATAATACATACGCCACTATTTGATCTGAGAGAACACAGCTAACATTTAAATCCAGGTGCTGTTGTAAGGCAAGGGCCTAATAAACTTGTCTTCAACTCGATCAAGGCTCTGCAAGGTAAGACTTCTGATTCCAGACTAGGCAATCAGAAGTCTATCCTTCGTGTGTTAATACCAAAATGTTAGACATATACAGAAATGATTGTACCACGAAGCCTAAGGCATACATTGCCTTGGGGCCCGGATTGAACATACAGACGACCATAACTGCGACAGACCAACACATCCATCGACCAAGGCGTCAATTAGTGGGACAAGTACTATCGGAGCATTTTATGCGTATATTCGAGCCGACTATGATCGGCCAAGTTAACCTATTCGTCCAACAAATACTTCCATCTGCCCTGAATTTAGCTCCAGTCAATATCACCGAGTAATCTAGGAACCTGGGACTTAACATCGTCGGTCTTCTCGGGTTCAGATACGACCTGGGCCTCCAGACAAGCGAGGAGAACAGGTTCATGGTTAACACGATTCACGCCGTGTCACTCTGGAGCAGCATCTTTTTGCATTGGCTCAACTCCCGCAGGTTTCGGCTTGGGTTGGTTAGCTTGCAAGTTTTCCGTCAATTGAGAGGGAAATACCTCTCTGTGGTAGAGAAGATGATTGCTTCTCGGCAAAGACAGGATAAGGATGCTCAACGTGACCTTTATTCTGTTCTTGCTGACGCACTAGACTCTGAGAATGGTGGTCTGCGACAGAGTGAGCTTTGGGCTGAAGCAAACCTCTTCCTAGTGGCAGGTAAGTCACTATTACTGGACATTACATATTGTTCTGTTGTCTTTATAGATATTTACTAAGTGAGTTCCTATAGCTGGGGATACAGCAAAAACGGCACTCAGTGCTGTCTTCTTTTACTTGTCACGTAACGGCGACTGCTACAAGAAACTTGTTCATGAGATTCGATCTACTTTTACCGTCGGGAGTGAGATCTGAGGCCCAGCTTTGGCGGCCTGTCTTTATCTACGAGCTTGCATTGATGAAGCTCTACGAATGCCCCCGCCTGCTGCTGGGCTCCTTTGGAGGGAACCTCTTCGCACAGCTGGCGATTTACCTTCCACCGTCGACGGGCACGTCATCCCCCGGGGTACTTTGGTAGACGTGAATATTTATTCTGTCCATCATAATGTGGAGTACTTCCTTGACCCCTTTACATATCAACCGGAACGGTGGCTAGATAATACTATGACAACGGAGAAGAAAATAATTATGCGCGACGCATTCGTTCCATTCTCGCTCGGCCCGCAAGGATGCGCAGGCCAGGCTATGGCATATTCGGAGATTTCGCTCGCCGTTGCTAAGACGCTGTGGTATTTCGACTTTAAACGCGCGACAGGTCGCTTAGGTGAAATAGGAGCTGGGGTGCAAGGGGCGGGCGAGGGAAGGGAACAGCCAGGAGAGTTCCAAATATTTGACAACTTTACCGTAAGTCACGATGGACCTTATCTCGTGTTTCATTGTCGAGAGAACTTATATGAAGATTTGAACGACGCGGAATTAAAAGAAGGCTGAAGATCAATATGGATGGTTGCGAATACGAATCAGATTCGGGGACGAATTTCATCAGAATAGCGGCTTTTAATACGTATTGCTTTAGGTATCTACATGTTAGTCACATGCCTAGGTGCTTGTAACGGCTCGTTCATTCTGCTTAAAAGCGCGCGGCATCCGACGAAACTTAACGGCCACTTTAACGACGACCACTTGCCTATTGGCCGGGGTCTCTTTCTGAGAGTTACCACGTAGCATAAGCAAACTTTAGGGGAAAGTGTGCGTTTCTTGTGTTAATGCTCCTGAGAGCGTAAACTCGAATGGGCTATCTGAACAGACTGACCAGTCGTAGAAGTTTTGAAAACCCAAGGCAATGTTCGTTCGCGGATTAGAAATAGGAGGCTGTGTATACCATTCTGTCAGAGATCTTGTGATGTATGTTGTACGTAGAGTGAATACTAGAGACAGAGGTAGCAAGTGTATAGTGTAGAGTAGTGATCTCTTAGTGCTTGCCCTTCAAAGCACCTTGTATACACCTGGGAATATGTGAACAACTACTCGCATGGAACCTTCTCGAAACCACGACACCTCTATTGAGAGCCAAACTGTATTTTTTCTGTAGGGTATGCTGGAGAGCAGCTTCGCGCCTTTGAAATTAGCGTTGCTATAAGACAGCTTGCCGGCAACGGTACTGATTGGAGTTGGCGTGACATCCTGCGCCTAGACGAGATGCCTTTAAGAAGAGGGCATGAAGTTTATTTAACTTTAAATACCAAATAT
The DNA here is from genome assembly GCA_022478815.1 of Daldinia bambusicola. Lineage (NCBI taxonomy): Eukaryota > Fungi > Ascomycota > Sordariomycetes > Xylariales > Hypoxylaceae > Daldinia > Daldinia bambusicola. The sequence goes on from MU284188.1 coordinate 73,848, forward strand.
CTGATTTATTTTTTTATTAAAAAGAAAAAAGATAAATAGAATAAAAAAACGCGTTATATTTCGGTTTGTAACCATGCGTCCTTGACCACAATCAAAAGCAACTTCATTTTTAAGACCCATAGATATGAACATACGGACCAACGGTCCGTGGCACGCGCAAGGCGCACAAGTGGTATTTGGATGTGGTTTGAGGCACTGAGATATGTAAGTGGTGGCCTAGCCTTGCCTTTGCCTCACCTCATTCTGTCTCTCAACCCTGTAAGATTTTGTATGGCCCCCCTTCCCCCCGGTAGAGATCTATTATGCTGTTGGAAGAAAAATCAATATGGGATGACGACATGCCCCGGTTCTTTTTGTCTCTTTAATAAATTTGACCCCATCATCTCTGCATTGCGACCACTATTCATTCCCGCAGCATGTGTGCGTTCAAATTCGGTATTAAAATGTTATCGTCGTTGAAAGCCTAACCTCTAGGCTAGGTAGGGGAGGTTTGGACGAAATAAGTACCTTAGGTACCTAACCTAAAGTACTGATCTCGTCAGCGTAACTTTTTTTTTTTTTTTTTTTTAAAGGTGAGACATGGCTTCTTAGCCCAGAATAGCAGTAGGGCAGTCAGTAAGGTTGTTGCATGTTTGGGGTCATTTGAGCAAACATGACAAACTATGTTGTCATAATATTTCTGAAGCAAACAGATTTTCTGGGCACGGCTCCCTTTCGTCCTTGGGACTCAATCAATTTCGACTACTCTATTTTTCTCTTTATTATTGATGACGTTTTTAACATCGCAAGCGAATACATAGTAGGACTTTGCGTTGTATTGCGCCAGAAAAGAGAAAATAGAGACATCTAAACTAAATGCAGCAGAATTCAGCGAAGGTAACTGCACGTTCAAGGAATATAGGCAATTATTGCGCAGTAAGCAAGAACCCCTGGGATATCTGCATTAGAAGCGAAATACAAGATCAGAAAAGCGACGAATTAATTGGTAGCGATTTCTACCAGATACTACCGGATTTCTTCAGGAGCCAATGGAGTGTCGCACACGAAGTGCCTGGCGCCATGCAAAGCACCGCATGTATGTATTGTATTGTACATAATACTATGCACACCGGCACAGCACTACATACATGTACTATGTAGTACCTTACTATAAATTCGGTACATGGTGGGGTTAGAGTTTCACATATGCACGCCTTCTTCTACTGGCTTAGTGTCCGTGCTATACTAACCTTATTAAGTAAGATTCATTTGCAAGAGACGACTAGAGACGACTAGAGACGACGTATCCAGAGGTCATGCAAATGACAGTTGGGCTCCATTGGACAATTCCATCCTTCCCTTTTATCCAGTCGCTTTTTGATTTTGATTCTGACTGCTCCCTCAATCTTTAACCCACCTACATATGTAGACACGAAGATACGTATCTAACAGTAAATTGTTATATTTTATATATCATGCGTCATATATCTGGCATGCGTGGTAACTAATAGGTAATACTGTTAAATATCGCGAGTAGCCTCGTCGAGAGACAAACCAAAAAAAAAAAAACCTCGGACTGAGCGAAACGACGCTAATTTGCTGCTGCTCTTTGGGATCCTTCGCTCACTCAGAAACCCACAACCACGCGAGAAAGTCTCTCCACCATATGGTCGTATCAGACAGGGGTGACAAAAGAGAAGTCTACCCCTATTTTTGCTAGCAACCACTGAACTTCGCGTAGTACGGAACCCACCATCTATGGCACGCTTTACACGCCCAGCCACAGGGTAATTGCATGTACAGAGGCCCCGCTGGGTACCTTGCAGCGCCTAGCATATCCGGCCTATTCACTCTGTGGTCTCTATGATTTTACTCTATGCAATGCCTATCTCATTCGTATCTTGGCCGTTGGAGGGTACCTGACGCTATCTCAATGGGGTTACCTTCCAATCGTCTGTCCCCTGAACATTGCTATGCTCCTATTCGATCAGGAGATGGGAGATCCACACTCGCCCAGGACCCCCTTGTCCCTTTCCCCTGTCGTATTCTCGTCCTTCTCATCCAAATGCTCAACCGCAAACAGAGAGTGTAACCCTCTCACTGCTCTCACTGTAACTCTCTCGCAGTAACTCTCGTTCGCTCTCTTACACACGTTCTCTCTTTCGAGCAGCTCGCTGAGAAGCCCTGCTCTCTCACTCTCGCTGCTGCAGCTTGCCTCTCTTTTTTTCGGGACCATACCATCCCATCGCTGCGGTATCCTCTCGTTGTCTTCCTTCATCCTTCGCTCGCCCAGGATTCGCTCGTCAGCGTCTTAACCTACCAACCCTCTAATCGTCGCCTTCCATAATCTTTCTCTAAACCTCCCTTTTTACGCCTAGTTGGTCGCATGAATATTTCGACATTGCGGCACATCTAAAATACTCATCCTACTTGCCGAAGTGGGTTACACTTTTAGCCACTGCGACTAAAAACTAATCAACCTAGGCCTGCCGGAGGCGTATGTTGATCCGCTAGGTTTTACATACCTTGACAACTCTGCGACACCGCGCCCGTCAGGAGAGAGATCGTCCGTTTCCACCCATCTTCCCGCTCTCCCTTCCCCATTCACTACGGGACGGAAACATCTTCTTTTCTTAGGAACCACCAAACTTTGTTCTGCAGATCATATTGTCCTACGCGGGCTGGCCTTTCTGCCATCGAGTCAACTTTGCTACATCGCAAAGCCACAGCCAATAACCTCGATAGTGACAAGTTTGCCTTCGATATCGGATTACTCTAGCAGTTTTCTTAGGCAAGCTAGTTTGGTCTTTTCTTCACCATCAATTTCTTACGATCGAGAGATCGCTATCTTGTTTCAACAACGTTGCACGATTGTCCTCTGACGAGGCATTACAAACATCGTGCCACGGTTTTCTAACTAACACACGATATCGACATCTAATTCCAACATTAACTAAAACCCCCTTCCACTCATTCAACAGATGATCATGACCTTTTGATAAGCGACGGTAATCTGGAGGCCACTGTATTTGGTCTTATTGTCGCTCATTTACTCGGAGTCATCGCATTGGGTTTGGAGTTTTATATCATACCATGTCACTTCCTGAACCGCTGTTGCCATTAAAAGGCGCATGCAGCGTCATATTCGATAATACTTTATACTCGTACTCGTCCGCCGGATTGGAGTCGTTAAAACTAGAAGATGGAGCGCAATGGAAAAAGTTAGCTGGTGGACACTCGGTGGAAGGTGGTGTTTGTGTTGGAACGACACCGAAAGATTCCTCGAAGGCCGCACTGTTTGTCGTCGGCGGAAAGTCGAAGTCGTCTGACTACCCGGGTCTCCAGAAGTTTACGTATAAAACCAAGAAGTGGGAAACTATTGTTCCGGAGGTGAACGTGACGCAGAATCGAGTATACCACAGCGCCGCGTATATCCAAGGCAGCGATTCGATTTTGGTTTACTCGGGTTCTACTGATGGAAAGCCAGGTTTGTCTTCCCAAACTTTCACCGTTGGGGCATCTGAACCATACGGGGTGTTGGCCTATCAGTCTACCCTCTCTCCGCCAGGAATCGCGCCAATAATTCTTCCATGGTCGGACACACAAGCAGTCATGCTCGGTGGTAACCCAACTAACACGCGAGTAATGCTATTTGATCCGGCTTCCTCATGGGTTGATCCGGGAATAACTTTGGCAGACCCGCTGCCTAAGAACTCTACTTTTATCAAGGCTGCTATTATGGACGGCGATGATGGTAGCAAACATCTCTATACGTTTGATATGAGCACCTCCCCAAACACTGTTAATAGGACCATGTTGTTGAATGGTAGTGGCCTCCCTATTGCCGGCGCGACCCCAGTCCGAAAATCTGTCTCGAATCGTGATCTACAGGAGGGTGACGATGCCGCTATCAAGAAGCGAGCACTTACTGCCGATAACTGGCCGAAATATAACTCAACTTTAGCGCCGCATAGCACCCGGAATGACTACTCCATAGCTACCGATTCGAATGGTCTGGTGGTAATATCGGGTGGAAACGACGATGAGATATTGTGCATGTTCAATGCAAAGCAGAACACGTGGAAGAACGCAACAGCCGTGTTTGGACAGCAAAAGGGTTTCTCTATCCAGTCGACGCCTGAATCATCATCGGTATCTTCCTCTAGCACTGCCACGTCCTTTTCGACCTCTACTGGGGTTCCTACCGTCGCTGCTACTACTGATGTTACCAATGCTACCCCTACCTCTACTCCTGCACCTCAAGCGGAGAACAGCTCGCTCGAGCCGACAACTTTGTTAGGAATAGTACTTGGAACTATCTTCGGTTTCGCGATTATCTTAATGTGCTTGTTGTTCTGGATTAAGCACCTTCGGAAGCGTCAGAATCATGCTGATGCAGGACATGCGCAAATGGACAGCGGAATACCAGACGAGAAGAGCGGATTTGGCGAGGAAATTGCAAAGGCCTCAGGTGGGCACTTCAAAGGGCATATTCCGCAGGACTCAGTAGGTTCATTCTCATCGATGGCTATCTTGATGGGCAAGGTACCGAAGCCTGCCATGCAGAGTAAAGGAAGCAACGAAATGAAGCGCAACTCTACCAACAGCGTCTTGAATAAGCAATTTAAGAGCACTATTGGTCGACCGCAGCCTCAGGAAAATCCGGAGCCAGATTTCCTCTCGAGGGATGAAAAGGGTGTGGCCTTCACTGCCGATTCGAGCGAACCTAAACCGCGACCTAGACCAACTGCAGCAGACAGTGGAGATGATACGATGAGGAGGAGCTCTGGCTGGAATCGCTACTGGTCCGGTGGTAGCGCGCTTTCCGTTCTTGGCCTCGGGAACAGCAACTCGCGTGGAAACGGTTCGGAGCCCAGTTCTTTCTATTCGGATAAAAATCGTCTAACTCAGGATTCCGCAACCGTACCAGCCCTGTCCGTGCCGGCTTTACAAGTCCCGCAAGGGCGAGCAGAACTAAATCACGTCAACTCGAGCAGCCCAACAATCTCGCAGCACAACCTTCACATCGGAGAGGGACTGTCCGGCCAAATAGAACGTCCCATATCAACTGCATCATCTTCCGGTTATTCTAGCGGCATCCCGCCCAGCGTTCACGATACTTGGGATCCGACGACGATGAAAAAGGCTTGGGGCGACGTCCGAGCTCCTAGTAGCACTTATAGTCAGAGCATCTATCAAACTGCTCTCGGGCCTCCCGGCGTGAACATACCTCCCACGGGTATCTCTAATCAGCCACCACTAGCTACGGCATCTAACTCGAACGACTTGAGCTGGCTGAACTTGGGAGACAACAACAACAACAACCAGCCGTTTAAATAGATCCTTTCATATCTTTTCAAGACTGGTGTTCGCTTTTGATTGCCCGTCAAATTAATGATACTCTTACGAAACCGTTCATGACCTTCGCTTATACCCATTCTCATTTAAGGAGCAAAAGTTCTGGATTTGGACTCGGAGGTTAGGCCAGAGATATAGACGAGTCTTCACAACGCCCACAGGGAGAAGAAGGAAAAAAGGGTCAACCGGAAAAGCGCACATTCGTTCAGACGTCATTTACCTACAAGCTGCCTAGGCGCGGCCCAGCAATACACACCTATGGATATATCATCTTTTTCTTTTACCACCGCAACACAAGTTGCAAAAAACCCCTCTTCACATTTGAAAGGCTCAGCCGGCCGGTATTTTATTGTTTATTAACATGGACATATATAACGTTCTATATTCGACTTTTGGAATAATTATAGCATTGCTGTATATCGTTTCGGACGTTGGGCGTCCCTACTAGAGATCGGCGGTGCCTCGATACTTCTTCTCGACACCCATCATCCAACAACAAATCTTCATTATTTTTTTAAACCCTTTTTTTACGTTTCATCTTCTTCTTTCCGGCTGCCCCCCTTTTCATTGTCCGTTCTTTTTTTTTTTTATTCATTTGCATGATACCACTAGAACTCCATCCTCAAAAGGCGATGGCGATTGGCTCTGCTCCCGACGCTGCGTTCCGAATCTAGCTTTTTGTTTGTCTGTTTTTTTCGTATCGATTGAACTCGAGTTCGAGTGCGTATTCGAGAGCGAGGAGTTGTTGTAAGAAGGGGAAAGAAGGGGAAAGAAGGGGAGAAGGGAGAGTAGTGGGGAGTAGTGGAGAGTAGTAGAGAGAAGAGAAGAGGAGAAGAGAGAGGATAGGAGAGATGTGACGCAATGTAGTCTGCGTTGTGATTGTGGTTGTGCGATATAATGAGAAGAGGAGGAAGAGAAGGAGGTCCTTGTATCTATCTAGGTCTGAGGCGTGTATCTAACAGCTAATCTCTCTCCTACGCGATCTATTCCCACGGGGCTAACTAAGGCCTGCGCTGTGTATAGTTTTACTTGGAGATATAGCCCGCGAGAGAATTAATTGTACAAAGAAGAAAATCTGGCCTTTTTTTGATATATTTATTATTGCTTTTGTAATGCCCAGCAAAGTATAGTATAGACTCTGTTTCTGTAAATAAGCGATTCCAAATGATATTTTATGTCTCTTTCGATAGTTTTTAATGATATTATGTTTTTACGGGGTTCAATATCTCTAGGTACTATACGTAGTTTGTTCTTCGGTACCTACTAATTACTACTCGTGGCTAATATTGATATTCATCATAGGTATCATCATATCGGATTGAATCTGCATAGCATCAACTTTATCATCCATCTACCGGCGCTGTAGGCTAGATTAAACATATACACGTGTACGTCCTCGCCTGTTCAGCGTGTTTTGTTCTAGATATTTAACAAGCGTTACCTACCTCGATTACGTACCTTTTACCCCCTTACCCAAGGCGCCCATCCATCCACCGTAAGCATTCCGAGACCTCGATGGTTGCTTGACTCTAGAAGGGTACCGCGGTGTACATTAGAGTGTCAAAAAAAAGTAGGTTATACTTAGTTGCAGCATATAGCCTGCGTAACCCAATAGACGTCAAGGTCGTCGTCGTCATCATCATCATCAACAATAAACCCACGAATCACAACCTTCTCCCTAGTACCCGATCTTCTGAGCTCGCCTGCCTGCCTTGAACCACTACTGGCTGAATCCGAGCCCGAAGCACCGGTCCTAGCTCTTACCAACAACTCCTGGCTATATGTACTCTTCGTACCCATCGAGCGATGGTCGGTGCTTGTGGGCGGGATACCCCCTTTGCTGCCACGCTCTGACGCATTTCAAAATCCTCGGCCATATGCTTTCCGTTGCCTAGTGCTAAATGCAGAAACGACGTATCGGAACGCTTGGGAGCGCTCTCACGTATCGACGGGAAACGAGCGGACGTGCCGTACGAAATACTCGGGACGTTTTGTCACATCTCCTGCGGCGCTGGTCGCCGTCATCGTCGCCGCCGTCTGCTCGTCCCTCCGCATCACGGATAGCCGGGCGAAGTAAGGCATCGTGGCAAGGATGAAGCCCATGTCTTGGTTGCCGAGTATTGCCCACGTCATGTCTAAAAGCTATGCGGGCGGCCAGAATAGCTTGGCTCTCCGCTCTGAAGATCTGGCCGTCGAGCGGGAAGCCCTCGATGATGAGTGAAGGGCAGACGAGTGCGTTGTACTCCATACATCTAATATCTTCCTCTCCTAGATAGGTGTGCTCGGGTCTGTTCGGATCCCCTCGGTTCCAGGCCAGCCTCGAGGGAATATCCGAAGACGAGATCGCGGTTCGGGACGTACATCGCATAAGGAGAGAAGGTATCTGCAACTGGCGTAGAAAGCGCGATAGTAAACTATCACCCGCGTCGTGGAGTATTACCACAACCTTATTATCAGGGGTTGCAAGGGTCTGCAGATGCTCGAGTCGTGAGAGGCGGCTGAGTTATCCGAGATGCTAAAACGTGGAAGCGCTCGACATCTAGAAGGCGCTCAAGCATTCTTAGAGCCTGCCTGCTCTTCACTGTCGACGTTTTGACAACTCTCGACGTATCTGCTGTACAACTTGTAAAAATCGCCGGGGATATCATTAATACCTAGGATATCCCTAGATCTCGGTAAGGTGTGTCTAAACCCATCCGGGAATTGGATGGATCTAACTGTACACATTGATGCCTATTGTCATAGGGAAGTATATTGAATCGAAAGACAGCCTTGGAAGTCAAGGTCGATATAGATTAGGTATAGATTTGGACATATTCTAGCTTATGCTGCTGTTCGTTTTCGTGCTCGTGCCCGTGCCCGTGCTGTTTGCATTGGATTGAAATCCTTTGGCTCTTAACTCGGACAACCTCGCATTCATCATGGGGCTAGAACGTGCCTTGGAATAAATGTCGGCATTGGATTCTGCATAGCAGAAAGGAGTCCCTGTTAACTTTGACAGATAGTACGGCTGCTCCAAAAAGAACTTGGTCGAAGCGACGGGAGATTACATTAGACATGAAGCCGCCCTTCGGGTGGTACGAGAGCCCGAGCTTTAAGTTGGATCCACGATATTCACTTGAGACTCCTTGGGAACATAAGAGATGTTGGTATATAAGAGGTAGTTTTGGCTTCAAAGCTATCCCAGTGAGAGTTCCGCGAGGAACAACAAAGTTGTTCTTACCAAACGCTCCGCGACGTGATACACCCCTTGGCCTGCGGCTCTACAAGACCGAACGACCACCAGCCCTGATACCGAGCGGCGGCCTGGCATAGTCGTAATTATTGTCGACATTGCTGTTGAGTATTTGATGTATTCTACTTATCATCTTGCTTAAGATGTGCTAATTCTAAGCTAATTGTTCTCATCCGTTCTTTAATCTAAATCTAAATATAAATTCAAAAAAAAAAAAAAAAAAAAAAAAAAAAAAAAAAAAAAAGGGAGAAGGAGGCCGTCATTGTATCACAGGTCACCATACAACATGAGAGTCTTAGGTAGGAAGATATGATGGAAAATAGTAACTCATTTACATCAAGGAGAACGCCATGAATTGATTTCACGAAGCTTAGGTTAGGTACCTAAGGCATTGCAAGGAATAAAGAAGCCATTTGAGATAGGGAAAGGTTACGTTAGGTACCTAGGTACTCGTAAGCAAAGCCTAAACACCAGCCGACTGAATAACCATCTCTTTGTCTGTCTACCTGCCTATTCCGTATGATTCTCGTCTGAAGCTCCTTCTCACTTCTCATTAACCTAGTAGATAGGTCTCGGTTCATCCCACTTCTGGTGTCGTGCTTGGGCACCTTTCTCTCCTGCTTCGTTACTCGGCGAATCCACACCCACATCCGTTCCGAACGACGTACGTCCGCTCTTCCGTCGCCTGGCGCTATGGTCTCCAGTCGTCGGGCCGATCCACTCCCACGCCCTACCGACTTCGCCGCTGCGGCCCTCCCTCTGGCTAGTCCGGACATTGCTGTTCTGCTCGACGACTTTCTTGACTCTCTGCCATATCTGCTCGCGGCGTGAGAGCGAGTGAACAGACCTTAACACATCGTCTCGCAAGTTCGGGAGGAAAAGCCATGGGTCATCAATATCCTCGTCTCCTAGTTGCTTCTGGTGCGCCAACCTTTCTAGCACCAAATCGACTAGGGCCGGCACCTGAGCAGCTGCCGCACGGTTGGCCTTGAGTCGAGACTGCGCATAAATGGCCGTCGCAATGAGGGCGATCACGAAGCTAATATGGAATCTATATCTCGCCAGGCCGAGTCTGATCGACCTGCGGACGGCGCAGGTGATGGAAATTCGAGCGAGAGAGATGGACGTGAAGTAGGTGTTTGAAACACTTCTGGAATCGGATATTCTATGGTGGCCGGAGGGACTCTGGTTAGTCAAATTGGTCAGAGACTTCGAACTTATTTATTTACACAAACATCTTCCCATGCGACATGTGAAGAGAGTATGAAATATGACTGCTAAGGAATAGTTGACTTACTCCTTAACTTCGACCTCGACTTCTTCCCTAGCTTTGATCTCCCCAAGCGCAGACCCCCAAAGATCTTCAAATTCTTGGTTATTCATCTTCTTGCTTCTCTTCCTGTTGATAATCTCCTTTAGCTCCTGCTCTTCAATCGCTGGCGTCTCAAGTCTTGCGCCTTCTTCGTTGATGGGTTCTCCGCATTCGTACTTGGCGGTTCGTTCGCGAAGCTCTTCAACAGCCTTATCCGCTACTGCCTGTACCCGTCGGACCTTGACACCATCGGGTTCGCAAGTTGGAGGAAGAGGAATAACACCACCTAGCGATAGAGGGTGGGGCTTGAGGAGGTAGTCCTGCTCGCATCGCACGGAGTAGTCTGCGTAACAATAAGCGTGCGGGGGGCACGGTTCGCACTGGGGCTCCAAGGTGTCTATGACAGACTGCGGAACAGTAATTTGAGGTGGTAGTACCGACTGAGCCCATTCTGGCGTTTCGATCTCGTTAGGAATTGAACTTCCAGCTTGGCCAACGCCGCAGTAACCGACCGCAATCTTTTCCTGTCGATACCAACCGGCATAGACGCTTAAGAGAGTGACAAGAAATATGGAAAAGATCGTGCCGCCACCACTAGACTTGTTGGGCTGACGGCGAGACTCCTGAGTAGCGATAGCATTACGCCCATTAACGGCTTCGTCTGATATAAGATCAAGTTGCTCTTCTGGAGTGAATTCCTCTCCGGCCTCAACAACCGGCGTCTGTGGTGCTTTGATGTATGTTTGTTGAGGTAATGGAGGATTGAAATTCATAGGCAGGCCAGGTGACTCTTCTTTAGGGACAGTGTGTGCATCTGTTCGTCTCCGCGCGCCCCTACTAACGCTGCGCGGTCTATCAAGTCCAGCTGGTTTTCGACGCACACTGGGGGTGCTATCCGCAACTGAGGGAGAACTACCGCTTTGAAACGGATTATCATTGGTAAAAACATCCGAGGTGCGTCGGAACAGGCCCTCATTGGATTCCTCAGTCTTAATTCGAGGCGCAAGAACAGGCCTTCCAACTCTACTGAGCGTTCTACCATGGTCGGGTTCCGGTCCGGTGTCCGTGTCCGAAGCCTGAGCCGGGCGGCTTGTAGCCCTAGGCTTTCGTCTGGTAGGACTTGGGTTCGGCGGCGGCATGGGCTGATCCTCCGGCTCTTCCGTCTTGATTCTGGTAGTAGGTGCTTTCCTGGGCGATCTTGACCGGCGTGTACTACGCGGGGGCGGCGGTGCTAGCTCTTCCTGCTCTTCGAAGGGATTGCTGCTGCTTTGTGACTCTGCATCAACAATACCTTTGCTTGAGCGCTTTGCTCGTGCTCGTGCGGCTAAGATCTGCTTCGATTGCGGCACGATTTGCTCATTAAAAAGTTCGATTAGCTGTGCCTTTTTTGCGCTCGAAGTATACGGAATATTGTGGGCAACCAGGATCGATCGAAGCCGGGGAACCGTAAGGGTCTTCGCATCGAAGCCCGGCTGGAGATAATCGAGGCTCTCCGGGTCGGACATTGCGAATAAACTTGGAGGGAGTCCCGAGTTTTAATATTAGCTATTATAAGCTCAAAATGCGTATAGAACTATTGAGAAAATGTATTCTCTAAGACTCCGCACAATTTTAACACGCTAGACCGATATTGAGGGACCACCCGTCAACTAAGCACACCAAGACACTTTTTTTTTTTGGTCTTGGTGACGTAGAATGAGACAGCGACTCAGACACAGGATAATCAATACCGTTGACAATTCTAACACAGTACGTCGCCAAAGCTACTAAACTGCGACCAGCAGATCTAGCGGTGGCTGACGGAATTGCGAACGCGCAAGGTGATGAAAAAATATAGCGGGGGGTTGATTGTGTTGATAAAAAGAGTTGAAGAAAGTGGAAATTTGGTTGCAGTGGCAACAGCAAGCTACTTGGATCGTAATCTCAATCTGTACTAAGCAGGTCATTGTGTTACATTGATGCCCCATAATTCTTGCCTGAGGCAGGTACCACCTAGGGCTAGGAGCTTCGAAGCTTGCCTGTCCAATCATACCCTCCTAATTTCCAGGCTGCATCACCTTCTCATGTAAGCCTTACTAGGAGATTATTATAACGGAAAGAAATTAATTGGACCAACGACTTCTTTTTTTTATAGTGTTGATTGCCTAATCTGAATAAAAAAATTGTAAACAAAACTCCATCGGAGTATTTCTATCTGTGTTCAATCTTGGGTACACGAAGCAGTACATTAGGTACATATTTGCTGCTGTAGATAGATATACACACCCCATTCGTGATACTAATACAAAAACCTTTTGATTCCTTCCATAACGTCTCCTGCATGATCGTCATGATGCTCATGCTCTATTACACCAATAACAATACCTAACTCCCTTTAAATCTATACCGTGCCACTTTCCCTTGAAGTATACATAGATGGGTATATATATATGACAGTACATTGTAGCTTCATTAGGTGATAGAACTAATTAGGGACGTTCATATTATATTCTTCTCAAAGAAAATGTCGCCTCCCAGCTCGCCTTCTATTCACATAATATAGCAAGCCGGTGCAACGACGGTATAATAAATAAACCAACATATGTGCTAACTTTTTATTAAACAGAGGTTCTGCGTCTTGGTTCTCGTCTTTCGGCAAACCCATTAACTCGCCGCTGCTTTCTCCTCGAGCCTCTTCTCGGCTTCGTCTGCTCTCTTGTTCGCTTCGGCTATCTCTTGTTGTAATTGTTTGATATATACGATCGCCAGCTCTACCGTACTAGCCTTACTGTTCGGGGTGTTGGTGTTGGACGGCTTGCCGTCCTTCTTATCCCCACTTCCAGCCTCGCCATCGCCTTCGCTTAAATCTTTGGCGACATTCTTCGGCAGCAATGTTGCAATCTCTTGGAGTGCAGAATTGATACGATTTCGACGGCCTTGTTCCGCAATTTTGTGTGAAGTCCGTTTCGAAGTTAGATTTGTGGATAACTCGCTCGGATACGAAACTCCCGGGACGGTATTCCCTTCCAATATGTTCTGATAATTCGATTTAGTTGCTAGTAATCTTGAAGCGGAATCCTCTGCAGATAAGCCAGGCGTCCCGGGGAGTAGAGGCTTAATATTTGGTGAAATTTTTGGTCTTAGGGCCGGCGAAACAGAACTAATACTAGGCCTCTTCTTGGGACCTCTTGGGGCTATCAACGGAGTCTTTCTAGGGTTAGGGGTGGTGGATTTAGGAGTAAGCTGGGGACTCTGCGTCGCTGAAGCTGTTGCCGAGTGCGTCGGCTTGGGGAGAACTGGAGACGGAAGAGACTGAAACGTGGACGTCTTTGCCGTCTCTACTTCAGTGGACGGTTCCACCTGTTGTTGAGTATCGATCAAAGGTAAGTCGGGTTTGGAAAAGTTAACCGACTCGGGAAGCTCGAAGCTTTCTATGTTATCAGAACTGCTGTGCTCGGGGTTATTCGAATCAGCCGACTTGCTCTTCGGTGATATCCTGAAAAGCGAAGCCGGCGTCGCTGGCGACGGTTTCCCACCCAAGGAGGTAGCTAATGTCAGAGGCGCCGCGTTCCCGTTGGTTTGCGGCTGAATATACGGAGATTGCCTAGCGGAACGCGGCGGGGGAAGCGGCGGAGGCGGCATTTCAAGAGCCTCTGGAGATACTGAAGCGTTCTCTGACTCTTCCGTCGACGCTGCGGAAACTGACTTGGGCTGCGGAGGATGTTCTGAGCCCTCGGCTGCAGATTCGGTTAATTCACTGAGAACCTGAGCATTGATTATGGGAGTTGAAGCCGTCTTCCGCCGCTGAGGTTTGGTAATCGGAGACTGTCGAACATTCGACTTTCTCGCCTTAGTAGCATTGGTCTTTCGTACTTTCTTCGATAAGTTTGCTGCGCTGCCTTGGGCTGGAGATGGCTCAATGTCCATCTCTATAGGAGAATTCGTAGTGTGACCCGAATGCCTATGATCAAATGTGGACGTAGACTCATTCTGCGCATGTAGCGCAGGAGAGGTCAAAGGGCTAAAGTAGGGCCCCGACTGAGAAAACCCAGGATCAACTGGAAAATGAGGCTCAAGTGGCGTCACTGCAGGAGACACCAGCGGGGTGAAGGCCATCTATTGAACGGTCAGCCGACGATACATAAGGCTGGGGGAAGGTGACGTGCATCGTGGGGCTCTTTTAGATGTTGATGGTACGCATCGAACATGCCCGATGAGTGTGCCTGGTCTTGCGAGGCAAAAAATTGGCTTGCTGCCTGTATCTCAAGGCTCTGCGGCGTCGGCGGTACCATACTCCTCTGCTGTTGAGCGTAGAAGGCGGCTTGCTGTTCTCGAAACTGCCTCTGTTGCTCTTCTAGCTGTCTTCTTTGTTGCTGTAGCCTCTGCTGCTGAAGAAATTGTATCTGCGCATCTATCTCGGAGATAGCATCAGTGGATGTGTGGTGAGGAGGCATCATTTGGGTTGAAATTCCCGCGTGACTCGGAGCAGTCGTCATCGGAGATATTTGGCTTTGCGACCCCATATCATTTCTCGCGATGATCGTTGGCATATTCGTGTTACTCATCGGAGTGTCAATGGAATCGCCATGAGGTTGATGCATTATAGAGGCGCCATTGACATCGCCGAAGTCGTGGAAATCAAATTGTAAACTATCTCCTAGATTGGACATGCCTCCCATCTCAAGAAATTGTTGGAAGTCATCGTCGCCACCTGAGGACATAGGCTGGTCTTGTCCATTCCAAGCGCTCGGGTCCATCATGGCCATACCCAACGACGGCGGTCGTCAAACCGTCAAGAGAGTAATTATAGTCGTCGCCGCGATTAGGTTTACAGGTTCACCGTCGTTCGCTGTGAGGATATATATAACGTCCTACAAACCTACGCCAGCTAAACCCTGCTCTCGAATAAATCTAAGTCGCTGCGACGATTTTTGGTCGATACTGCGTTCGCGCAGCGTGAAGCGTATCGGAAGTGTTGGTCAACGCATTTCTGAGGAGAATTGAACAAAAACCCGCGCGGAATATTCGTTGATTTCCCGTCCACGGCCCAATACAAGGCCTCGCAAGCGCGCTTTGTAGTCGCAAGCAATATTAAACAGAGGCTAATAACTAAACGTGTGAGGAAAGATGCGGGATAGTAGTAGTAAGTATGGACCTTCCTTTAATCCGACATAGTTTCTATCGAACAAGGAATCAGCCCGGATTCAACGCCAGGTGTGGCTATTTGATTCCCGACGGCGAACTCGAGAAAAAAAGAGAGGACTTTAGTTACCTAAGGTACATAGTAGAACGAGGAGATGGTGGGGGATGGATTTGAGGAATTTCATTGGTTAGCTGTGACGGCAGGGGGTTCCAGAGGTGGGTTTACGCATTTTTACGCAGTTTTACGCATTAAAGCGGTTAGTGAAAGATTGGAACAAAGCTAGGCTGCCCGGGCTGCCAGCAACCCAGCAACCCAGCAACTGCAGCAATAACGTTCGCTGTGAGCGGGAGCAGCAGGTGATGGTCTCAGCGCTAGGCCGGGGTTACACATGCAGCTAACGCGACATCCGGCCTAGGGCCGCTGTAGGGTCCAGAACTCCTCCCCGCTTTCCTTGTTGCAAAGACCTGATGAACCTCTGTACATAGTAAATAAAATTGGAACAGTAGTACAAATCCAATATGTAACAGGATGGAGTAAAAATATGCATGTATCTTTATCTTCTAAGACATAAAAGCTACACATCTCTTTGGGGAAAGCATGCAAGCTATTCGAAGTGTCTCACCTTCATCTATTTTACCTTACCTTTATCATATCTCTCGATATGCTGGATGTCACGAGTAATAAATACGTGAAGGCTGTCTCACACCCGCTAGTAGTCTACCTTAGGGAGAGCGGAAGGTAGTCAGTAGAGTTTGACGGGCTGTCATCGTCATGTCAATATCTCTTATAAGTCTTGACAAAGTCGGCTTGACTCGGTAGCCTTTAGGTTGGTCCCCGATTGAAATTCGGGCTAATATCCTAGTATTCCAATGGGGGTTGCAAAATTTCGTAAATTTTCGATTTGAATCTGAATCCTCAAACTCCACCTGCTTTGGTTGCTTGGCCAGAACCCCCCGAAGAACGTACGTAAAAGAAACGACTTTTTCCAGCTGGGCCCATTCTCCGTGGAGTTATGTAAAATGTCGGGGGGGTAATAAAAAAGACCCTGTGGCTTCGTGATCCCATGGTTTGCAGCGGATATTTGTTTAGATGAAATGGCAAGTATAAGGTATATATATCTCTCAGGTTGGGTGGTTATGGGTGAATTCTTTTTCTCTATATAGGGGTCACTTGAACTCTGCTTCTCTGCATTCTTTCACGGGTAGACTTCAGCTGACGACGTCTTAGAAAAGAGGCTCATAAATGTCTGCAGAACACCTAATTCATTTCAAGGTGGGGGTCAGTAGCGGTTGACCATCCCTAACGGGTAGGATCCCGAGATGTAATTGGTCTAGCGGAGGAGGTGATGGATGGCTGATGAACCCTTGACCGGCTTGAATTCATCAGATCCGGGCGTGTCCTATCTCACAAATACTCAAAAAGTAGGCTAGTGATACTACCTGTTGGGCGTACAAGCTCTAGCATTGATCAACATGCAAGTGATTTGAATGGTAGAGTAAATGATTTCGAAGTAAAACGAAAAGGTCCATGATACGAGTTAGTTGATCTGATGCTAAATGAACCACCCGCAGGTGAACGTAAGCTCGGGACCCAAGATCCTGGGACTCGATCGTTCACATGGTTTTCCTAACGTGTAACGTGCTGACCGAGATTCCTATTTAGCAGGTTGATTGGAATTGGGCCTATCACAGGTCAGAATTTTGGCAAGTTTATACTTGAGTGGTAAATGCATGGTCAAGGTTCGGATCTGTTTGCATCCATTTTTAGGGCCTCCCTTCAAATGTACAATTACATAGTAGGTACTATGTATCTACAATACGACATGTGACACTTTATTCATCTATTGCAGTTTAGGTAAGACTTGAGCCAGATAACAGATGGATCGGCCCGAGTGGGGTTTGTAAACCTTTTAATCGCATTGCGGTTATGTCCTGCTTAGAAACCTTGGGACGCTAGGTCGCATTGCGGTGCTGTAAGTGAGCAGATAGCCGCATACATTTTTTGTACGGGTCCGGGTACCTGCACACAGCGCCGGGTTTGGCATACACGCAATACTCCGTATTTTCTCAGCCTCAGCGTTGCTACCTAGGTAATCCAAGCAATGCATGGGTTTCGGCATCTCAGCTAACAAGTCCCTACTGTTATTATTACCATGGATTCCATAACAGATAAAGCACAGCAACTCCGCCATAAAATATGTCAGGCGGAGAAAGAGCTTCAAGATTTGAGAAGACAACTGGAAGTGATAGAATCAAACTCACAGGATCGAAATTCGAACCAGCAGTTCGATGTAACTCCGGGGTCTGAAAATGCCACAGATGCACACCCAGAGTGGAAGTGGCCCTTGAGTGAAGAAGAATATTCTCGCTATGGCCGTCAGCTTATACTACCCACTGTCGGCATCAAAGGTCAACTACGTCTTAAGTCTGCCGCCGTACTGATAGTTGGAGCAGGGGGATTAGGCTGTCCGGCCGCTGCATACCTAGCCGGCGCAGGAATAGGTACTCTTGGAGTCGTTGATGGTGATACCGTAGAAGTATCGAATCTACATCGTCAGATCGCACATAATACTCCAAGGGTTGGTATGATGAAGGTAGACAGCTTGATCGAATATTGTCGAGGACTTAACCCAAACGTGTCGTATGTAGCACATAGAGAACATCTTACGCCCCAGAATTCCGAGGATATCGTTTCTAAATACGATCTGGTCCTCGATTGCACGGATCATCCGACATCCCGGTATCTCATCTCTGATATCTGTGTTCTGCTGCAGAAGCCACTCGTCTCCGCATCTGCCTTACGGACAGACGGGCAGCTGATCGTTCTAAATAATCTACCGGCGGCTCAAGGTTCCACAGAAGGTGGCCCATGCTACCGCTGCATCTTTCCTAAGCCGCCCCCGGCCGACAGTGTAGTTAGTTGTGGCGAGGGTGGAATTCTGGGCCCAGTCGTAGGGGTTATGGGCGTATTACAAGCACTTGAAGCCATCAAATTAGTCGTTGCTGGAATCGGGAAAGATTCAAATTCAACTCCAAAAGATCCCGTCGCGCCGAGTCTACTCTTGCTTTCCGCTGCTTCGACTACGCCGTTTCGCTCAATAAGAATGAGGAGTCGACGGCCTAACTGCTTCGCTTGCTCCTCCCAGTCAACATTAACTCTAAAGGAACTAAGAGCCGGTTCATTAGACTATGTCCAGTTCTGTGGGGTAACCAAGCCGATCGATGTCTTAAAGCCCGAAGAAAGAGTCTCAGCTACGGAGTACAATGCTATTCTGACGAAACAGCTCGATAAGGATCACTTGCTACTAGACGTCCGCGAGAAGGAACATTTTGAGATTGCCAGTCTACCAGGCGCGATTAATGTACCTTTCTCAACCCTACAGGCACGCAGTAAATTTTCTACCGATAACGACAATTTGACACCAGAGTATATCCCGAAATCACTGTCGGCTAACGCGCCAATATACGTCATATGTAGAGTAGGCAACGATTCCCAGTTAGCAACGAAAAAGTTGAAAGAGATGGGCCTAGATGCTAATGGAGCACGCTTTGTGGGTGATATCGAAGGAGGTATGCTGGCCTGGAAACGCCACATCGACCAAACGATGCCTTTCACATAACCGCTCAAGTCTCGACAGCGCATATAGTTCAACGACACAAAATATAGGAATGGGGGGTTCCATTGCAAAAAAATCATACCGATTCCTTCTGTTGATACATTAAAGGGAGAGCCACCGAACGCCAACCCTGTTCAGTTTTCAAGCTTTTGCTTTTTACCTGAATGTTTGAGATATATTCACTCGTTAACGTGATAAGAAACTCGTAAGACTGTCGGGGGTTTAATGTGGATCACGCATTTCTTCCTCCCTTGCATGACGCCGATCCCCTCGGATACCTTCCTATCAGATGAAGCTCGTGCGCTTCTTGTTGAATGCTCTTTGGTCTTTCAACCATTGCCTGTAGCCTGCCACGCTCGAGATCTTCTCGCCGTAGAAATCGGGGACTATCAAGAACCGTCAGCGAATTCAATTTCCCCTTCTTCCTAACGTTAGATAAAACTTACCAGCATTACCGCTCAACGAGCTGTTGCTAGGATCCACTCGGTTCTTCTTGATGCGCGCAAAGAACTCGGACTCCTTAATTTCCATCGGCTTCCTGACGCCTTTCTTGAATGTGTAGAAAAGCGCTGAGCCCACGGTCGGGCCTGCCAGCCAGCCTAGCCCCGCGAAGCTCAGCGTTACTATACCCAGCGCGAAGAAAGGGTCCATGGGGACCTTGGTCAACAGCCAGTCCATGTCCATATTCACAAGTATGATAGCGCCTACCGTGCCGCCTATCGCCATCGTCAAGATGCCGCTGGCGATCTGGAAGCGGCGCCGCGTCTTGCGCAGGGTGAAAAATGTGTTCCAGTCCAGAGGTGGCGTAGAAGAGCCCGACGCTCCGGAAGCCGCAGTAGAAGCATAGCCGCGGGCGACAACTTGGTACGATTGGTTGCGCGCGGGCTTTCGGGCAATTGATCTGGTTACAATGGAAGGAATCGACTTGGCGCTGCGAACTGTGGATTGTCGAGATGTTAACGAGGAATATTGGCAGGCTGCCGCCCCTCTCGAGAATGCGACCTGCAGCTTGAGGCCGCGGGTGGCCAGGACGCCGAGGCGCGTTGCTGTCGTTGCAGGAGCCAACATTTTAGCGGGCGGTTGTGATGATGGTGGTGGTCGTAGTGAAGCTGTTCTGTTTTACAACGCTGCATGTATCAAATGCGTTCCGGAGTAGAGAGTTTTCCGTCGTCACTTTCGGGAAAGCTGTCGAAGCTAAGCGTTGATACTTGACGTCGGTTACGTCCAAAAACTTAGTTGAAGTCTCTAAAGCTGGAGCCACAATTGAGGGGCGCTAGTGATGCACGGATCACTCTCTCTTGGTCGATCATTCTGTATAATGCATATCAAATTCGGATAAATGCAAATATAAATCATATACTACTAATCCGTAAAAGTTGCACCAGTTATAGCTTGATACCTATCTCTAAGATAGATACGTGATATGATGCAATGAGAATAAAGCAGGAAAATCGAAGAATATTCGGGATTCCACGGTGAGTACTTAGTTTTATGAAAAGTCTATTACCTACAGAGTGGTACTTAAAGCTCAGTCAGCCCGGTTGGTATCACTTTCACCCTTTATTCAAGCGCTCTGCACATGAATGTTAGTCTAAGGTCTTGAAAATATGAAATATAATTAAGAATAGATTTGAGATTATAGAGTGTGGCTGTTTACTATATACTTGATACTTAGTGCATGTTAAGCGCTAGTTGAATTATAAAGGAAAAGAAAGCTGGTGTTCATGTATGATACACTGTAGAGAAAAATTTGAAGACTTTGGGGAAAGAACGTATCATGCTTTAACGGAGTATAAATACTATATTATATGAAACATTCTATAAGAGGAGCTAGATAGTGTTGTGGCGAGTAAACCTGTACATTTTGGCGTCTTTGGTTGCGTATCGCCTCATAAAGCATAATCCCTATCTACCACACCTTATTGTCCCAGCAAAAGTTGATCAACGTGGATAGAAGACTACTTTGAAATAAATATTAACGAACAGGTTTAAGTAAATAGAATCATTTTTATGAAGTAATGGCTAAATACACTGAATTTTTATGTCCAGTGTAGAAAAGGGGTGAAAGGGGGATTCTGTGCAGCTCTGGACCATACCAGTTGCAAAACACAAGACAAGGGAAACCCAGGAACAGATATTGTAAAATATCTTCTTGCTTTAATTTACTACTCACTGAAAGGTAGGGCAGCAGAAGTACACATACATGATATTACTAGTCTTTGGGTACTGACAACAAGGCATCACAGATCGCTGCGGCGATTTCACTCAGCCCACATTGCCGAAAGCCGTTTGATACGATCGTCAACTTTTCGAATTGTAGGTTACCAAGACGATATAAAGGTACACTCAAAGTACCTCCTGCCCAAATGTTAATATCGCAGCCTTGGGAGTGAATTTCCAGTCCACCTTTCTCTCTACAACTTCTTTTTACAACTTGCACTACAACCACAACACAAGTGCAAACCCTTCTCTTTTGCATCCTAAACACTATACATTATCAAAGCACTGCATTAATCAGTTTAACCACTGTCATCGAAACCATGCCTTCCATTATCATGCCCTCTCTCCCCAAGCTTTCGATCCCTAAGCTGGCCATTCCCAAGCTGGCCCTCCCCAAGCCTTTCCTCAAGCTTGCCTCGAAGATCGCCATCTACGGCCTCATCGCCCTCTGCACTCTCGAAGCCCTTCGAGGAGGCCCTTCGGTTCGAATGATGGGAATCTTGGTTCGCAATAAGAAAGCCTGGGATCCTTGCTCGCCCGACAACCTCGGTGTCGTCAAGTACGCCCAGCTGTGGTGCGCCAGCTGGTGGCACTGCACCATCCGCTCCCCGACCAAATACGTGGCCAAGAAGTTCAAGGCCGTGGCCAACTGGCTCCGACGCTCTTACATCGGCAGCTGGATTTCCCGCAAGGGAAAGAAGGACGACACCAACGATCCTGACGGTCGTTCTCAGAGGTAAAATTCCCATTTTAGTTATCAAGGCACCTAACCTTACGATTATGTCCTAGACGCTGATGAATAATTTGCAGAGCCCCTACCTTTCAGGAGATGTTTGACCGAGCGGTCGCGGAGGCCGCTGCTGAGTCGGCTCGCTCCTGTTTCCCACAGGTCGTCGCTGAAGAAGAAGTAGACGAGATGCGATACTGGTGAAGGAATTCGTAGGGACTGGAGGAAAACTGCGGTTGAATGTTATGAGGAATGACTTTTCCATCGTCACTGTGAACGCTGTCTACGCGGAGGGCAGCTACCACAGTTTCGGTTACGGAAAAAACTTGAAATGGAGAAAAGAATTAATTCTTTCTTTACGCATGAGGTCATGGTCTAGTTAGCATACTTATTCCAATGTTAGATAGGATACCCTCGGGGGTTCTAGCTTAGCATACCTAGGTTATGTGTATCTCTAAGAGACTGGCACTTATTGATCCTCAGAAACACTCTTACCTATAGTAACAGAACGTGAGCCTAAACCGCATAAGGCACCCGAGGTAAAGATATATTAGAAAGTATTTAAGTAGGTACCTGTTTATTTCTTTAAGGTAAAGTGATAGGTATATAATTTCCATGGTTCTGACAGTCATTACACCACTAGCTTGGTCCATTTGTTAGGACATATAGTACCTAGATTACATGGATATTTACTTTGGCCCATAGGTGGTGGGCATAGCAAAGGATGAGACGGGTTGTTCCTGGAACGGCAATCTGAGAGAGGTAACTGAAATACCCGAAGGGAAATGTGATAAATCAATCCAAATGAATTTAAGCAACCATTCTAACACAACAATCCTCTTTTCATTCGAGGATTAGCAACTATCACGGTTCCCGCGGCAGGATTTCAGTAGCAGGTCTATTTGAAACCGTGGGAGTGTATTGGTTCTATCTTATAAGTCAACATCTTTCAACGTTAACGCTATCACACAACATAATCCTGAAGTGCTCTTCAATAGGATTCTTCCCAATTAATGGTCAAACATCAAACTAGATTCTACCGCACACTATGCCAGCGCTTTGCTAGCAATATCTCGTGCCACATATATCTGGCCAAATAGATCCGTCACATCAATGAATGCCTTCAGCTTTGCTCTTACAGACTTATCAAGGCTCGGCGAGAGCGTATCCCAAGAAACCTGCATCAAGGTCCTTTCTATGTTAGCCACCTCCATCAACAATTCCTTCGCTCTCTCTAGCGAGCCCTCTTTGCCGCTTCCTTCCACGGTCTCTAAAGAGGACAGGCTCTGCCCATCCTTATCCACGAACTCTGGGAAGTGGAGACTGTTGAGGTTGCCTTCCGCGTCATCTCGCATCGCGGAGCCGTAGTCGTTCCACTGACGGCAAAGAGTCGCGAGATGCAGACACATCTCCCGCGCGAGGTACTTTTGCTCCGTGGAGGCCAGGCAATGCGAGCCCTCGGTGCTGACGAGACAGCAGAAAAAGGCAAATGAATACGGACAGCTCGTGTCGTTGGCACCCGTTGTGCGGACCCAGTCATAGTACGGCACTTGATCGTGCCGACCGCAACCCCTGCCATCCTGGCGCGCTCTCAACCTAGCATTATCGGCGTTGTGCGCGATGTGTCCTAGCAGGAATTTCTCAAGCTCTTGCAGTACGCGCCACTGGGCTGTCTCCGGGCTCTTCGCCAGGGCCGGATGCTGCTTCACGTGTCTGATGTACTTGGATAGTACTTCGGCGACATCCGCAAGGGCCGGGGACCCGGGAGGCGTGCCGCGGTCGGCGTCGGAAACCGTCGGTTGGAAAGTGGCTGCTGACTGGAACGACGAATAGGTGGGAAGTCCGGGCGCACTGTTGTATATCTCCGCACCAATCACGTCCAGGACTTAGGTGCTCGGCTCGGCGAGACGCGCGACGACGGACTCCATGTACTCGTCCGCCTGGTAATTGAGCATCGAGATGACCATCATCTCCCACATCTCGTCGGCGGCCAGCGCGAACCCGTTCGCGGCGTTGGTCGTTGTCCACGCAACCGGTATGTATTCAAGGTACTTGTCCGCCGACATGGCCATGTCGTCGCGGGGAAAGACGTCCAGGCGCACTTGCTTCAGACGCTTGTAGTACATGGCTGCTTCGTAGATCACGAACGCCATGGTGGCTTCCGAGAGCCCTCGAAGAAGCGGAAGGCGGCTATAGAACTTGGCCATCATCCTCATCTTATTGTCATTCGCCTTGAAGATCTGCTCGATCTCCGGCGTCCACGGTTGCTCCTTCGCTGGAGATCGCATGGCTGCCAGGCAATATGTCTCGGAAAGCGTTGGCAGCTTGTAAGTAACCTTTTCGATCCAAGCGTAGTCGCCGGTTGCCCACTCGTCCGAGTGAGACTCTAAATAAGCCTTGGCCTTGAGCAAGCCGGCTTCAGCGTGCCGTCTCACAGGTGCGGGCCAAGGCAGTTTGATGGCGTAGGAAATAAGCAAAGCCCCGTACGACGTTCTTTCAACTGAGTCCTCCCACGACCCATTGGCTTGCTGCTTAAAAAGGGTACGGCCGAGCAGTTGAACGAGAATGATAGGTACGTCGATTCTGATGAGATCCGCATCTAGATTGCTCAGCGAGCCATTGGCATAGACGCTTAGCAGCTGAGAAAGTGCGGAAGCCAGCAGCATGTATGTGTACTCCACGGCTAGATTCCACTTGTCCTGGAGTCTATTCGCGCTCCAGCGGCTGCACAGAAATTTAGTCGCTTTCTTGATCTGGGGAGCGTATTGATCAACGTGGGGAGTTGTGAGAAGCGCAAGGAGAACGTTACAGTTCGCGCTAAGGCTTGGTGTGCCATCGAGTTGGTATGTCTTGAAGTGACCGTGGCCTTCGAAATTCCGAACGAGAGGCGCACGGTCGATTTGCACACCGAGAGCTGTCAACGTAAGCAGTGATTTTGCCGTGTCGTCCGCATCAGGGAGGAAAGTAGGTGCAAAACCCAGAATACCTTTTTGGTTGTCGAAAGCCTTTTGTATATATTCCGTGATAATGTGGAGATCGCTATCATTGAAGTCCTCAACGCTAAAACCACTCGAAAGCAGTGTCGAGACAACCCACGAGATCTCAAATATAGGAGTAGGAAAGCCGCTTGGTACACCACCGCAAGACGCATAACTCTTAAACACATTCTCCAGATAGTTTTGCGCTCGAATATCCCACTCTTTCGAGTGTATGAGATACGCCGCTGTGGAAGACGGAGATCCTAGCATGCCTCCGTATGCGCTACAATGACGGCGTGCAAGGCCGAAATCGAATGAGCCAGCCAATGCTTCTAAAGAGTGAAGCAAGGTAGTTGGGTGTTCCGACGCAAGCATTTCCGGTCGAAATTTGGCAAGCTTCTTCTGGTACAGATCCATAAGTACTGGTTGGCCGTTAAATTCGAAGGTAACCCCTTCTTCGTCAAGTTGTCTCAAAAGACCCGGCACAAGCACCTCAAAGCCGACATGCAGAGTCTGCTTCACATCCCAGTCGCTCAGTGCCGCCTGAAGGGCACCGCGCGCCTTCTTAATTCTTTTCGGCACGTTCCAACTTTCAGCTGGATGTGGAATGTAAGCTCTGATGGCGTCGGATTTGTGATGCTTAACAAGAGCCAAGAGCCCGGCCAGTGTATTTAGAATACCATCAATGGGTGAGGCATATGTCGGCCACATTCCATCCTCGGCTTGATGGCGTAGGAGATAGGAATACGATTCTGGAAAGAGCCAATGGCCTGAGACTCCGGGTTTGTGGATCATGGCTAGCCATGCCGTGTCGTAGATGGATATACTGAAAGACCCGAAGTCGTTTAGTTGTAAACAACGCTCTGCAACACGTCTAATGGCACTTCTTGCATATTGAATGATGTCACAGGAAGATCCAGCTCTCTCTCGATCTGGCGCTGCGGACATGGTAATTGATGATGGTCACACAGAGAAGTCAAACGGCGATATTGGGATCTAAGGGACTAGGAGTTAAGTCCGATGAGGGTGTTTAAGTAATATGAAGAGGCAGGTTAAGTTTAAGAGAACAATTATATCGATACCTACCTCGCTAGATCTTTCACTATATACTAGGTGCTAATTAGCAGAACAGGCATTAGTTAACCGAAGTTGTCCATGTAAGGTACTGAGCTAAGAGTAAAGGAATAACGAAGGCCACGGTTTTATCCAGGTGTGTTAGTCCTTTTAAATTAACGTAACACATGATATTTACTATCTATTGTGCTACCTCATTAAAACACAGTACCCGAGAGGATAGTATTCGGTTATTGCTATAATTCCCAAACTGCCAACTGCTTATCTAGACTCACCCCGGAGTCATAAATGATGATCTCTATCACGCTATTTTATTCAATTATACCGTAATGAGGGCGGGCACTACCTCTGTAGTGTACCACCGAGGGCCTCGGTGCTGGACTCTAGTTGGGGCCCCTGGCTTTCTTCCACAGTGAGATATGGCTTACCTACTTGTGCAAAACAACACAATACCTACTTCAGTATCTTTTTGGTCTTAACGGGCAGGCCGTACTGGTTATCGCCTAAATAGGTACCTTATACATCCTGGAGTCAATATTCATCTACGCAACTGACGCCATTTTAGAAGCTTTCCTAAGAGTATGTCCATCCGCGGGTGCGAGGACCACTCAGTAGATTGGCAGCCGCTCCGAAGCGGGCCGGCGGCGCATAAGGACTTCCGCGTCAGGGTTTGGGAAAATGAACTCGTGTGCGCGCAAGTTCGCTGGGCGCTCGTTGCCATGCTTAGGTAAACTTAAAATCGTAATCCATAAGGAGACGTACGAGGATAATTTTGATCTCGAGGCTGGCAAAGAAGTGGCCCGGACACGCGTTGGGGTTGTGCCCAAAGTTAAGGATCCGGCTTTGCGTTGTGGAAAACTGGTGCAGATGACCCTCGCCTTCGCGCTGGCGGAGATTGTAGTACCGGAAGCTGTCGAAATTCTCAGGCTCAGGTGTCACCTCGGGGTCGTTTTGGATGGAGTTGACCGGCATGCTGATATGGGCGCCCTTGGGCAGAACTGTGCCATCTGATAGCTTGACCTTCTGGAGCAGGACGCGGTGCATGGATAGTAGAGTTGGCGGGTTCATACGCTGAGATTCTCTCATGAACGAACCGAGCCTGCGCAGCTTCAAGTATTGGGGCTTTTCCCAGTTTATCCAGGGGCCTGCTTCGGCCACTACATCACGGATTTCATCTCGAATTGGCTCGAGGTATTCAGGGTGAGCTAGGAGGTCATAGAGACGGTGCACCGCGTTCATCTGTGATGTGTGTATCGATGCGAGCGACAAGACGACTTCGAGGTGAGCAAGAGCCGAAGCCTCGCCTTCTTCAGGCGTGGCAATCTCCATCATCCATGACAGGAGGTTGTGCTTGTCCTTTTCTAGAATATCTTCACCATTGGCTTCCGCGCTGCGTCGGCGGCTGATTTCCGGGACAAGCAGTTTCTTGGCCTTCCTGATATATGCGGTTCCTTTGTACGATGAGGACATGAACCAAGAGAGGAAGCCATGGGTCCACATCGGGAAGAGCCGCAAGAAAACTAGAGAAACAAACACGTTCTCGGTGAACTGTGTAGACACCTCAAGCCACTCTAGATCCCGGCACATCGGCTTGCCAAGAAAAATCCGAGCGCTCACACGGGCAACGGGGTCGGGGACGGTATGGTACGGCTTTATAGTTACCCATTCGTCTAGTTACAAATATTAGATATTAGGATGGGTGATAGAATCTCTTGATTGTGTGAATTCATACCTTCAGAATCCGAAAGCTCATTTTCAACAGCAAAATTGACCTCCTCTTGCATTGGCTTTGTAAGTGAGTTGAGCTTGGGTGTGAGCTTGAGCTGGAGGGTGCGGAAATGCAAATTATTACGGAGAATAATGTGCATGTTCGTCGCGGAGCCCATGAGATTGTGAACGTGAGCTACCGTGGGGCTTGCCACGGTGTTCGGAAGCTTGCGGATGTCCTCTACATACTTGTACGGAAGTACGAGCATATCAGTGTCGGCTCTCCTAAATTGGAAGATCTTGTCCATGCACTGGAATAGAGATCAGCTGGGGGACAACTACCTCCTAATATACTTCCAGGTGCCATGTAAACCCACTGCTAAGTAGCCCTCATTCAAGATTTCCTCGGCGCGGGTGAAGAAACGAAAGTTGGAGATCATGATTGGCTCAAACTGGAAAGATACGCCGAAGAGAGGATACTTGTAGCCAAATATCTGCGAGAGGATAGAGAAGAATATGTACCCTGCTACCACACTTGCGAGCACCCATGGCGGAGACAATCCCCCAGAGAAGAACTGAGTGGAAGCATTGTCCATAGTGCTCGAAGAAAGAAAGGTTGTGTTTTTCATACTGAGGGAGGTTTTATGCGACTGTTCTGCTGAATAAGATCACTAGTTGATAATATAAGTAAAAACTCCTTCGTGATACCTTAGGCACGTATTGCAAAATCTAACCTAGAAGTTGAAACTTAAACTGAGCTTCATGTCCGGGTAGGTACCTAAGGTACCTTGATATTTAAGTAGTTAGATACCCTCGATATACCGATACGTTGGTGCAAATGGTATAAATTTCTTATAGTTCACCTGGGCGTCTTTCTACTAACTCATCGTTCTTTAGAAGGCCTATACCAGGTATTGACAGCAGGCAGCGGCACGGCAAAGGCACGGGTCATATTGCACCTTGAGTCTTATTGGTTTCCTCCTACTCCTATGATAGGTAATTGTTCCCTTCTAGCGTTTCACGACATACTTAGGTAGCGTAGCTTCCATCCCCACCCTTGATTTAATACCAAGGTGGTATTTACGATATACTATGTAAAATATTACATAGAGGCATATATTGGTACTTCGTGCTACCCCCTTACTTCTCATCGGACCCATATGCACGGCCCAGTTGGATGTAATCTGTAAGTCGGTGTTGGTTAGATCTAACAGTCCCCCATTCCCCCGAATCCCTAGAGCCTCGCTTCTCAAAGGGTTTAGTCACCACTCTTAATATTGTGAATTTATTTTGTCGTTCACTTCCCAGTTGTTTGCCACAAAGTCTTCATCTTTTCTTCCTTATTACTAAGTACTACAACTCTCATAAACTACCTACCTAGAAACACATGTCACAATGAGCCTCAAGCCAATCAAGCTCTACTGGAGGAGTGAGTAAGGGCATGTTTTTAAGCTGAAATTTACTAACACTTTCAACTTTATAGATCACGTTCCTAACCCCTCAAAGGTTCTTATTATCCTTGAGGAGATCCACCTACCTTATGAGACATCATTGGTTGAACTTGAAGGCCTCAAACAAAAACCCTACACTGATGTCAATCCCAACGGTCGCGTTCCGGCTATTGAGGATCCAAACCACAACATTACGCTTTGGGAGTCTGGCGCAATCGTCCAGGTAAGCCCCATAGCTTAACCATCCTGCGCTTTTCCGTTTCTTATCAAGTCGACCCTCTTAATTGCCTACTGGTACTTGATCGACACTTACGACAAGGACAACAAGATCTCATACAGCACTTTTCATGAGAAATACCTGACGCAGCAGTGGTCATACTTCCAAGCCTCTGGTCAAGGTCCCTACTTTGGCCAAGCCGCCTGGTAAGTTCTTATTCTTATTTTTTTTATTTCTTTTTTTTATTTCTCCTTTCTTCCAAGCCATGGAGCAATCTGTCCAGGCTCAGTACCTAAGCTTCTTTATCAACATTCCATTACTCATCGCAGTTGATACCGTGTAGGTTCAACCTGTTCCATGAAGGGGCGTACGGCGAGTCCCCGGAGTCGGCCAAGATTCGCTACGGCAAGGAGATCAAGCGCGTAGCAGGCGTTCTCGACGGCGCATTGGCCAAGTCGACATGGCTAGTAGGTGACAAATGCACGTATGCCGATTTGGCGTTCACCATGTGGAACTCGCAGGTGGCTTTTATCATGAGCAGCCGAACCGGAGAGCACGCGTGGAACCCGGATGAGTTCCCGAATTTCACCCGGTGGCAGAACGCTTGCTTGAGCCGCGAGAGCGTCCAAAAGGTTCTCAGCGTTCTAGCCGAGAAAGAGGTTAAGAGCAGCTAAACAAGGGCCTACCTTAGGTAGACGTCTATCCGAGACCTTGTAAACTTAGGTAGTAATCTTGCTCGCCTGTTGAGGCTACAACGAAGTCGTCGGGTATCGCGGGGTAATGTCTAACTTCACGGTCTCCCTCAAATCCAGAGAGAGTCAAAGATTGCCCTTACATAGTAGTGTAGGTATGTTTCTTTCACCCATCTACCTAACCCAACCAGCGTGTACTACCCACATCTGAAGTTCTCCCAAGGGCTATATATCGAAGCAAGTAGTTAGGGGCAAAGGTGTAAAGATATTTCAATTAACTAAGAACTATCATTGCAAAATTCATTGCAACAGGAATTTGGCAACAGGAATTCTCCTAGGAGGAGTTCCGGCCGAAATACGTACAATAGGTGGACAAAAAAACCGCACACTTTATTATTATACCTTTACATTTTAAATTTCTATAACTTTATAATAAATTATTATATTAACTTTCCGTTTTTTTATAAATATTATATAATGGATTATTAATATAAATAACATTTTTAATTTATTTAATTAATAAATATTATATTTAAAATAATAAGTTTAAAAAATATTAAATTTTATAAATATATAATTTTAATTTTTACTGTAAATATAATAGTTAAAATTACGGAAAATTCGTAAAAGAATATTTTAAGTATTTATTTAAATATAAAAGTAAATTATATATTTTTACGATTTAATTTGGTTAAGTTACAGAACTTTTAATATGTTAAGTTTTATTAAAAAACGCGGTTTTTTTTAAATATTTCATAAAACTCACACTTTTCAAAAACTTATAACTTATTGAAAATAATATATAAAAATATTTAATTTAATTATTTAAGTAATTAAATTATTAAACTTTTTAAAAATAAAAAAGTAAAAAATTATAATATTTTTTTATATTTTTAAAATAATTTTTGAAATATTATTAAAAATATTATTTTAACTTTAATTTTTTACATTTTTAATAATTTTTTTTTTTAAAAATCATTATTATATTTAATTATAGATTTAAAAATAAACTATAATTTATATATATAACTTTTTTATATATTTAAAATTAAAGGTGTAATGATTAAATTAAATAAATTGTATAAAAATTAAAGTGTTCGGTTTTTTTGTCCACCTATTGTATTAGTCCTGAGGCTGACGTGGATGCCCATGTCTTCATACCAACGTCCTATTTGGGGATCTCACCTGTGTGCCCTATATATCCACAAGGGTCCTGTAAACTAGAAATCTTAATTGATATCCATGTGGTGTTGTGGTTATTATTAACTCCAGGGGCCTAGAATGTATTTCATATATAAGAGCTTTAGGGCTGCCCATCCGTGCCCGTCGCTAGATCGCTCTAGCTACCTAAGGTAGTCGGTGCCTACCTAGTTGCTATAGGGTTGTGGATTCCTTAGCTACTGTGTTCATCGCGCCTCACTGGATGTTGTGCCTATCACCGTTTCAGTCCCACCGCCATGTTGCCGCATGCTACTTAGAGCTTGGTTCGTATATGGACCAGCTTAAGCGGACCAGGGAGGAAACAGTCTCTGAGAAATCTGTGCCAGGGATTTCTTCACACGACGACCTCCTCGATCTACTTGTGCAAGCGGGAGCATCTTCTGAAGCCCAAGAAAGCCCCAGGTTGAGCAATTCTCAAGTTATCGGCCAAATCTTTATCTACATGTTCGCGGGACTCGAAGCCAACGCAAATGTACTCATCTCCATCATTCTTCTTTTGGCGTGCCATCCCGAAGTCCAGAGCGTGATGTAGCGTGACCTCGATAGTATTCTTGGCGATAAATCCCTAGACACATGGTCGTATGACAAGCACTATAATGCACTTATACGCTCGACCGTCGGTGCGGTGGTCAACGAGACTCTTCGCCTC
Organism: Daldinia bambusicola; assembly: GCA_022478815.1. Lineage (NCBI taxonomy): Eukaryota > Fungi > Ascomycota > Sordariomycetes > Xylariales > Hypoxylaceae > Daldinia > Daldinia bambusicola. The sequence goes on from MU284188.1 coordinate 105,406, forward strand.
TTTACCGTTATACCCATCCTACCAAAACGTGTCCCACCCAAGGGCCCATGGCTTTCTATCACCGTCAAGGGCCAACAATATCAGCTACCGCCGAACACGATTGCCCTCGTCAACACAAGCGCAGCGCACCGTCATCCGGCATACTGGCGCAATAAGCCAGCAGGAAAAGCCCAAGACAAGCGATCTTCTTGGTCAGACATCAGGAGCGATCCCTGCCAACGTCCCTACGCCGTGGCGGATTTTGATCTATCAAGGTGGCTGGACCTTGGAAGCGCGGATAAAATACGCACGCAGACAGATTCGGCAAACTTCCTGAAACCTCGAGCTGGGACTTTCATCCCCTTCTCCGAGGGCAGTCGCGGATGCTTCGGGCGGCGATTTGCAATGGTAGAAGTCTGTGCCGTGGTTGCCACGCTGTTCAAGACACACTCGGTCGAGCTGGTGATAGATGCCCGAAATGGCTTGGTTGGGGAGGAAGAGGCGTGGCTAGGAGCACGGAAACGTGCTGCGCTTGCGCTCTCGGAGGGAACCAAATTTGACACGAGCTTACGAGTCATGGATATTGTACCTATCGGATTCGTCCCGAGAAAAGACCAATAAAGTTGTCGTGCTGCTGAGGAACACCTGTAACCACTTCCAGCTCGTAATTCACACTGGTTAGATGGCTCTTAATAAGCTTGTTTCATCATATTCCACCGCAGCAAAAGGGTAAAGGATCCATTCGCGCCCGAGACAAGCTTCATTGTAGTTTAGGTAGATATTCAACTCGATCGCTAACGTGATGCTTCTGGCATCCGTCCAACCATCATAAACCATTGCGCATCGATGCTAGTTCCTTGGGCAAACTCCGTCTCCAACTCCTTAATCTGCTGCAAGAGTGGCGATAGCTTGTCGCTTCCGCTCATCGTATCTCGGCCCAGACGACGAGCCAATTCTTTCATGCCCATGATATGGCAGTGATTCCACATTGGTTGCAGATAGCTACGAAGATGCATGCGCTTGTAGGTAGCGGTATCTAGTCCGGCAGCCTCTAAAAGCTCGGCGTCATGTAGAATCAACCTATTACCACTTAATCAATATCCTTATTAAGAAAAACACACGCACACAAGAAGAAGAAAAAAAACGAAATAGGAGAGGAACACCTACAAATTAACATCTGGTTGTGCCTTCTGCATCATAGTCACGACACCCCGAGTGCGCGGCATAGGCAGGTTAGGGTCTATGGCAATCGCCCTGGCGGAGCGTGGCTCGAAGTCGAGCCATTGGAGGAAACCACCAGGTTCTAGCCAACGAGTCTTAGTGACTGGTCGAAACAGGGCGGAGAAAAGGAGAGAGAGAGAAAGAGAGAGAAAAGTAAATACTAAGTAGAGTTATTAGATTGCTTAAAAGTGGTCGGATGTTTTCTTTATTGAGCAGTGTGATAAAGAAGCGCAAGTTCACCACGTCAAACAAGCCGAGATACTCTGGGGCAAATGGCTTAAATGCGTCGTGTACGTGGAGGAACACATTTTTGGGCAGCCATTCTTGGGGCGGATACTGGTTACTGGATATGTCAAAGCCGTGCAGTTCAGCATGCGCGGGCAACACATCAGACAGTTCGGCCAACCAGAGTCTGGTCACGTTTTATGAGCATTTACCATGCTATATTGGTAGTGAAGGGGGGTGTCTACCTACGCTGTTCTGGTGGCGATATCAGCTACTCTGATAGATGAACGCGGAGCTATGCTTTGATGTACATTTGGAGACAGAAGCTGGTCGTCGCAAAGCTTCTTGATAAGCATGTGCTGATAATTCAGGCTAGAAATTTCGATAAACCAATTAGCACCAAATGCATATTGGACTCATAAAACAAAACCCGATATACTAGGTGGCTGTACCGTATACTCGATCTGTAATCGTGGCCAAAGATGTAAGGGCTCCCATCCGACGATGTTTCGGCCATGCTGAGAAAAGATTGTGTCCCAGTATTGGAGGATTAAGGCTTCGTAGGCTTCGTGTCGAAAAAGTATAAGAGAAAACGGATGGTAGCACAGGATCAGGTATGAGCATTGTTGGTTGTTAATAACTAATAAACCCAAGAAACCTAAGAATTACTACCTACATGTTGTGTTTCACATGGTACATCAACTGAAATTGCTGGCTAGACCTAGAACGCCAACGGGTTTGCAAAGGGGTATACGGAAGCCTATAGCTGCCTGATTAAAAAAACGCTAAAATTACTGGGCGCACCTTAGGGGTGCGGTTCTTAAGGCTGAAAGTGTAATCTAGGTT
>MU284189.1:0-107061 GCA_022478815.1 Daldinia bambusicola
TTATTATATTTTTTACTTTTATATTTTTATTTATCATTATTATATAATTTAAAAAATATAATTAAACTTTTTAAAATCTTTACATTTATTAATAATAATTTATAAAATAATATTTTATTAATTAAATTATTAAATATTAAATTTTAATTACATTTATAAAATAAATATTTATTAGATTTTTTTTTATTAAAAAGTTTATTTAATTCTTTATTATTATTAAATAATAATAGCTTATTAAAAGGTTTATTAATATTTTTTTAAAGATAAATATTAAAAGTAAATAATAAAAATATAATAATTTTATATAATTTCTTAGGTTTATAATTTTATATAATTATTAATAATAATATAAATATTTTACTTTTAATATTAACTTTATTAATATTAATTTTTAATTTATTTTAAATTTACTATAATAAGGTTAATAATAATAATTATAAATGTAAAAAGAATACATTATTTTAACATTATATTATTAATTAATTTAAAGGTAATAACTTTTTCAAATATTTAAATTTAATAATTACTATAAAATTACATTTATTAATTAATAAAATAAAATCATTTTTAAGAATTTTAATTATTTTATAGTTTTTTAATTATAATCATTTATTAGTAATAAATATATTATAAAACCTAATATAATAAAAGTTGTTTTTTTTAATAATGTATATATTATAATTTTAAAAATAAAAATATTTAATTTAATATAATAATTTATTAACCTTTAAAAAATATTTTTTAATTTAACTTTTAAAATTATTTTTATATTATTCTTAAAAAGATTTATTAAATATATTAATTATATATATTATAAAATTCCTAGTAAATATAATATTTAATGTATATTTAAAAAAATCCTTAATAAAAATTAATATATTAAATTAATAATAAATAAAGTTATTATTAATTTAATCTTTAAAATTAATATTCATTTTAATGGTAAAATAAATATATTAATAAAAAGATAAATTAAAGGATTTTTAAGTGTAAATAATATTATAATACATAATAAATGTAAATTATTTTAAATATATATATTATTAATAATAATTTATTAAAAGATTTTTTTAAAAATAAATCTTATAATTAAACCTTAAAAACTTTTTTAAAGATAAATTTAATTCTTTTTATTATAGTTATTTTTTTAAAAATATATCCATTTTTATAAAAACTCTTTTAAAAATAAATTTACTTTTTACTAAAATTATTTAATTATTTATAATTATTTATTTAATTATTAATTAATGTTAATATAATAAAATAAATATATATATATATATAATATATGGTAATAAATAAAAGTATTTTTAAAATTATATTTTATTTAATTTATATATATAAAAGTAAAAAATTTAACTGTGTTAATTATTTACCTTATAAAAGGTATAAATGGTTAATTAAAGTTATAAACCTTAATGATTACACCACTTATAAAATAATATAATTATAAAGTAATTACATTAAATTAATTAATTAAAAATTATTTATTAATAATTTATCTTAATATAATTTAATATATAATATTTAAAAAAATAATATTATATATAAATGGAAAAAAAAATAAAATATTAAATTTATTTATATATTTTTTAATAATTTTAATTTTAATTTTATTAAAAATTTTATTAAAAAAATTAAAAATATATTAAAAAATTATAGGTATTTAATAATAAATAAAATTAAAAAATTAATTATTAAAAAATAATTTAATTAAAATAAAAAAACTATTAATAAAAATATTAAATTTATATTTAAATATTAAAAAAATATAAAATTAATTAAAAAGTAAAAAATTATATATTAAAATTATTTAATAATAATTTTTAATATTAAATTAACTTAAAATTAAATTTTTTACATTTAATTAAAATTAAAATTATATAATTATAAATTAATTAAAAGTAAGGCATCTTTTTTAACGCTATTTTAAGTAAATATATTTATATAATTTATACAAAACGAGAATCAATGTTAAGAGGTATTCTAGCGAATTTAGTAGGTAAGTACTTAGTGTAACAAATAGCTATGCACGTATTATACAGGTACTCGAATCTCTTCAGCCTCTCATCTCAACTTTATACACATGTACGGACAGAAGCCGACCCACCATGGGACAAGAACCTTGATGGCCATTTGGGCTCTACGCCATGCTGACTACAATAGGTACGCGGGCTGCGTGGTACGCATAGAAGTATGGCCCCACACAAGCATTTTCTAACAAATCCACGGCCTTTCATTGGTGAAAAACAACGTCAGCGCCAAAAAGCGCAGTAGGATCCTGCGCCTGGGCCAACATAACAGATGCACAAAGAAAGAAGGCACAAGCTTAGCCCTTTGTTTGCGATTCAAACGGAAAGGACGAGGAAAGGGGGGGAGAGTGAAGGAGGTATAACCTTTAGTCGTAAGGAAACTACTAGTTTTCATAAGATTTATTGTTGCTATACCTCGGTGCTCCTTGACTAAAAAAAAAAAAAAAAAAAAAAAAAAAGATAGAATAACCCCAAAAGAGAGAAAAAAAAAGTTCAGAAGGTGCTGTAGCTGTTACAAGTACCGCAAACTGTCACAACCCGTCCATCAAGGTTCTCAACCCTCGAACTGGATTCAGCCCATTTGCCCACACCACCCTTTCTGCTTCTTAACTTTTTTTTTTCTTTTCTTTTATGAACCAGACGAAGAGCCTCAATTCGTAATATTCCGTGCGGCCGGTGTCGATCTATACTGACCCGAGATCTCATAACCCGTTGGCGCACTGGCCAATACTGATCCCATACCGGGAACTTCAACTTTTTCACTTAACCCATACCCACAAATTGTTTGACAGGAAAGCTGTCGGCTTAGACTTTTCTCCCGTAACGGGTCATGTTTTGTTGGACTATCCGCCATGACTATGTACGGAGGGATAGACGACTCAGTCGATCCGAATGATGCCACCACTTACGGCCTCCCCCCTCTTACATCGTCACCCTCAATGGAAAGACTCACTAGCTCAGTAACGCCTAGTTCTCACGATTTCGACAACATGTTTCCATTTGGTCCATCTTCTTCCCTTGATACCATTGAACCTTCGTCACTAGATCTTCATCATACATCACACGATGATACTTGCCTGGACAAGTGCGTAGGCACCCTGAATCCTCAGGGAATGCATCGAAATCCTTATGGCCTATCTTTCCCTCCGAGATCCCGGTTTACCGTCTCGGCTTTCACATATCCTTACCATTTACCGGAGAACAATACCTTCCAGCAACCGATGTCGCAATTTAACCATTTATATCCGGACCCTTTTCCCGATATGGGCTTGAAGTATGGCCTAAACCAAGATATTAGGTCAGGACACCATGGCTCTTTCAGTGAATCACTCCTCGGCAACAACTTCAACGCCGCGGATTTGGGGCTTCCACAGTGTCCTGTTCCTGACGACTGCGCTTCCGTGAATTGTAGCAAATTTTCGTGCTCAAGCGATTGTTGCTCCACCCAAGTCTGCCAAGAAGAGGAATGCTCAGGAGATGGTACTCCTTGTGATGACTTGCACTGCTTCAACGGTACGGCGCAAACTTTAGAAGAGATATGGGCTCTGAACCAGGGCTGGAATAATCCCGTACCATCAGGTTTGGTTTCGAGTTCGCACAGTCAACACTGCAGCCATACGAATACCGAGCATGATGTTGCCATCACCTTGAGAGATTTAAGGGCGCCGGGCGCTTTAAATTCCCCACAGCAGCAGCAGCATGAGTTCCAGCAACAATTTGAATGCCGCTTCTTTGATACACCTGAGCATCAACTAGGTGCCGCTCAGCAACTCTCCTTGCCTGTCCACCCCCATCCAAGCTTGTCATGTACCCCTGAATTGGATTCAATACCGACTCCTACGAATGAGGCTTTTAATGGCGTTGAAGGTACATGTCAACTCGTATGCCACTGGATAATATCCCAAGGCGGAGAGGGCAAGGAGATCTGCGGTCATGTTTGCAAGGATAGCTATTCCCTTCATGAGCACCTATGCAGCGACCACATTTCCTTGCTAACAAGCAAGACGAAGTATCTATGTCTCTGGCAAGGTTGTTCCCGCCGTGGTGATCAAGTGTTTGCTTCTCGTAACAAGCTACGGCGCCATCTTGCAACACACACAGCTTGTAGGTTGGGCCCAGTCAACTATCAAGAAAAGTACTAACGAAGGACAAGATAAACCGCATAAGTGCACCATATGCGGAGAAGGATTTTCAGCACAGCAGGCTCTCGACCAACATGTTAGAACGCACACGGGTGAGACGCCATACCAGTGCGACTTCGAAGGTTGTGGCAAGTCTTTCAAGCAGAAGAGTGCTCTAAGTACGTACCTTGTCGTTTCGTGCCCTGCCAAGCAGTAATCTAACCCAAGGCAGCTATGCATAAGCGCACTCATACCGGTGAGAAGCCGTTAGAATGTGACATATGCGGCAAGTGCTTCTGTGAATCCTCCAACCTCTCGAAACATCGGAAGACACACAATCCGGATTACAAATTCAAATGCGACGAGCCCGGCTGTACAAGCCAGTTCATCCGAATCGACCAGTTACGGAGGCACCAGGCCAGACATGAGAGGCCGAAGAAAAAACAGAAGACCCGGATAGCGGCAGGCCCAACTATGTCGCCTTTATCTCCAGAGACACCACGAGACACTGCCCTCGAGCAGCCTATACAAACCTAGGAGCCTTGCTTGGATGTCTCCTTATTTTACGTTTACTTAGGAACGAGCTACGAAGCAGAGAATGAAGAGCATTTTTGAGAGGCCCCCAGTCAGGGAGGCAATATTATTGGGTCTTTATCATTTGAAAGATTTAGGAGTAAGCGGCCCAGAGAGGTCAGGATTATAGGCGGCAAATTTTGGGGACACCATACATAGGAGCGTTTAAAAGCGGGAGCGGCAGCGATTGAATCCATCACATCCAGCGACTTGTTAAATGACGTACTGGTTTTCCAGTCTCGTGTAAACTATAAGAAGAGCGAACGAAGCTCATGGACATAGTCACATAGGTGTCTTCTGAACACAATAACATACCCATCCAAGTATATGATATTCTTATTCTGTCGTGAAGGCTTAATCCGTATTAGTAAAGTGGGATTGGCCTATCCAGTAAGCGGAGTTTTCTTATTGCTCAATGTTATAGTAGCCACCTGGATGTAACAACCTATTGCATCCGAACTCAATTTTAAAGGGGGTCAGAACTACCTAACATTCTAGAACTTATGCGTGTGACTGGGAAAAAAACACGAGTCTTCTGAGTGACTGATGAACGGAGCCGGTATCGGGTCCAGCAGACTGTCCCTTGCATAGGACATCAAGTTGAGATTAGATTAGGTTGTACGGAATATATAGAGAGAAAGTCCACTTTGTAAGTACATACGTTGGTAAGTATTGGTTATGAATGGGAAGTTTTATAAGATAGGATGCCCAAGTTGAATATCGCCAGTGGGGTTGGCTTGTGAGTGAGGGAGTGAGCTTGTTTAAGATGTAAGACTCGCTCATAACAGGTAGCTAATACACTTAGTTAGATTCTGTTAACATACCCTAAGGTAAATACTCAAGTATGCCTATGTACATATGCGTGCGATCTCGTCTCTTATAAATTAACAGATCACCTTGGATATAATTTGTTCCTCTCGTTCTCATTCTGGTACTGGTATGGATGAGGATCAAGCTCTCTCTCAACTGACTCTACTAGTTAGTAAATACCTTATGAGAATTTACCCTAGTATACATTTCAACTCATGAATAAGTTTCCATTCCTTTTCGGGGCTCTGACAACTACCTAGACAATGTAACTAACTACCTGTTATTACCTGCCTTGGCAAGAATAACAAGGATGAAATTTGATCTTCATAAGGAGCAAAGACGTTCCATAGTTACTAATTTATAGCGGAAATAATAATTATTATCATGTTTGCTAGTAGCTCCTTAATATGTTAGCAATGATCAACTCCTAGTTATGCTCATCTCAAGTTAGTCGGAATCGATCCATGACAAAGCAGCACGTTTTTCTCGATTGAAGTAGGTAGGTATTTATTTATTCAAGTTCCATGATCTAGCATATCACGTAGGACTCGATTAAGCCGTCAAGAACTTTTGGTTTTGTTCAGCGCCCGAAGGCAAGTCTTTTTGCATTGGGCAGCGACATTGACTGCGAAGTGTGACCTCGTAAACACCTATGAACCGAAAAAGCCGTGTGATGCCATGCAAAATATCAAGGATTCCTCTTTTTTTGGAATGACCACGACGCCCGTCTACCACCTCGAAAAAAGCGTCCGCGTTCTCCCCTTTCCCACAACCGAACCTTATTTCATTTAAGCAGCCTACGATGCCCGCCTGCGTTAGCTCGACATCCTCAAGTTTTGAAGAGATAGATAGATATCCTCCCCTCCTGGGTAATTGGAGTTGTACACCGGCTGGGGTGGATTCTGGATATTTCAGCGTACCTTGACAGCGTACTTGCGCTGGGGGAAGTGCGTGGTTCGCTTGCGCGTCTTCTCAAGGGTCTTGGCCTTCTCTTCAGGCGATAGTCGGCGGCGGATGGCGCGGGTCTGCTTGGGTCGGAGGTCCAGAGGGAGGTACTTCTTGTTCTTGTAGAACAGGCGTAGCTGTGATCGTTGCTTGAGGTTCACGACTGTGAGGACGCGGGCGATGGACTTTCGGAGGTCGTGGCTAGAGAGTAAGGGAGTATGGTTAGCGATGAAAAATTCTTATCCACAATTTGCCTTCTCCTTCACTCGTGTGATTGTAACTAGAACCGGGGGGAGGCTCAAAAATTTCGTAATAAGATGGGAATGATAAATCGAATCGTAATGGTGTTGCACATACATCTTGTTGAGCTTGCTGCCGCTGGAAACGACCTGCTGGATGCGGAGCTGACCGAGCTCGGTCTTGAGCTCACCCAGGGTCTTGAGCAAATCCTCCTTGCTCTTGTTCCAGAGCTGACCCGTCTTGACCTTAGAAGTCGACTATAACAAACAATTCGATTAGCGACAAATAATTCGGCATTTTGACGTGTGCGACGATCGCATTGATTGAAAAATTCGACTCACCATCTTGAATGGCTAGATGTGTTAGTAACGAGTTGAGGTCGGTCTCCGGTAAACTTTCTTGAGGTTGTCTTGAAATTTCCGCCTAGAGAATTTGGTAGACTACTAGAAGAATTGATTTGGTCGCAGTAGGGTTGTGGGTTGAAAAGTTTGGTCAGGTGACTCGATAATAAAAAAAAAAAGGTCCCGCTTTTATCCAGCTAGACGAGCGGCAGTCTGAGGGCAGTTCTCGACTCTCAACTTTCAAGCAATACATGCCAATACTACATGTATGTACGTACCTCATACTAGCCACATCACCCTATATGTGCACAGCCACCATAAAACTGTCCTCTGCTGACAGGGACTCGGAAATGTGATGTTACCGAAATCCCAAAGACCTGACATGCATGGAAATCCAATGCCCATACATGATCCATGTACTTCGTACCTAATACTTAGCAGCAACGGTAGCAACGGTACCTAGCCTTCCATTGAACATCACGACCTTTTACCAAGCACCTTATCGTCATCAACGTACCACCCGCACAAGCTGCATAAGCGCTTTCCAATCCTATTAGTCTTACGACCTATACGAATTCACTATCAAAAATATCACTTAGTGCCATTCGCTTATTACTTTGTTACTGCATGTAGGAGTGCTAGTTATCTACATAGTTTCCGGCTTTCGGGAACGTATCCTACATTACGAACTTAGCTTTGCATGGGACCTTCGCATTAAAAGACGCCCACTACGCAACTTCTCGCCGACTATCTCCTTCGGCGATGATTACTTGTCTTAGAACTCGATCTTAATATCGAATTCCCAAATTTCAATCTTCAGATATGGCAGCACCAACAGGAAACCAGGGCTGGGCCCAATTGCGCCAGCAAGCTCGGAGCTTAGAGTCCCAGGTAATAGATACAGCAACCAGGCGCAAATCCAAGACAGTACTGACGTTATAACTCGTAGACGGAGACGTTATTTCATACATACTCACAATTCTCGACTGTCCCTAATATCCCGGCAAAGCCGACTAAAGAGGAACGGGAGACGGAAGCTAAGCTAGAAGAAATACTCAACAAGGTAGAGCTGCACCATCCGAATAACATAGAAAGCTATTGAGCTATGAAGTATTGGCTAGCTAACTGCTATTTTAAAGAGAGAAATACTCGTCAACCAACTTGCGCGCCTGCTAGATTCCGAAGCTAGCCTTACGTCCTCCGCCCTCAAGCAGAACAACCTGTCCCTCCTGCGCGAGAAGCTCGCCGAGCACAGACGAGACCTCGGGCGCTTACGCTCCAGCCTGCAGGAGGCGCGGAACCGGGCGAACCTGCTGTCCAACGTCCGGGACGACATCCAGACGTACCGGGCGAACAACCCGGAGGCCGCCGAGGCCGAGTACATGCTGGACGAGCGCAACCGCATCGATAACAGCCACAACATGGTCGACAGCGTGCTGAGCCAGGCCTACGCCACCAACGAGAGCTTCGTCGTCCAGCGCGAGACCCTCGCCAGCATCAACAGGCGCATCACCATGGCCGCCAGCCAGGTCCCCGGCCTGAACACCCTGATCGGCAAGATCACGGCGAGGAAGCGGCGGGATAGCTTTATCATGGGGGGCTTTATCGCGTTCTGCTTCGTCGTCTTTTGGTTCTTCTTGTAGAAGAAAAGCGGCAAATAACTAACTACCTTAGGTAGTGAAGATCAACCTTCCATCTTGTCTTTCTGAACTGGTGAGGAATACCTTGGGTTTTTTTTTTTTTTTTTTTTTTTTTTTTTTTTTTGAGTTGCATTCAATTTTTCCTCGCAAGGCGTTCCGGCTGTTCAAGGGGAGACGAAAGTACGCTGTATAATACGAAGGGGACAAAATATACCAGAGAATTGGCCATAGGCAGTTAAGTCTATCGAATGGGCAGCGATGATTAATACCTACGACCGATATAGCCGTGATCCGATATAGAACAATATAGAGGGAGCACCTAAATTATGAACGAGTTGCCTTTTCAATTGAGGAGCGGGTATCATTTTCTTTTTCAATCATGGCACATAATAGTTACATGAATGATTAACTTTTCTTCGGGCTCCTGGCCTCCTCCAGGAGTCGCTGCACGGCCTTGACCAAGCCCTCCCGTTCGTGGTCCTCGCTCGGGCCACTGCCCGCCCACCGTATCCTGCAGTTGCCGTCTAGGAGATACACATAACCCACACTGCTATTCAGGAGGCCCGTATTCTCGCGGATGTCGTCATTAAGTCCCTTCCGTACAATAAAATACCGGTCCCAATTGGGCTCGCCGACGCGTCTCCTAATGCCGCCCATGAACAGCCTGATGAGCCAGGCCTTGAGGGCGTTCTCCTCGACGTTGAGCCAGACGCGCTGGGCGAGGTCGCTATTCTTCGCGAGCAGGTCGTCGAGCTCGGGGTTGGCGTCCCGGGCCACGAACGAGCTGATCTGGTTCTCGGCCCAGACGCTGCTGAAGACGCTGACGACGGAGACGCGCCCGCGCAGCGCGGGCGTGGTGTCGCGCGGCTTGGGGTCCCGCTTCGACAGCGTCCGCCCGTACAGGTTCGGGAAGAACAGCGATACGTCCCCCTTGAAGGGCCGCGGCGGCGGGAAGAACGTCTTGCCGTTGTGGAACCGCAGGTTGCTCCAGTCTCGGAAGTATGGCCGCGATACCTTGCTCACCCTGTTTTGCGGGGAAAAAGCGAGCTGCTGGTTAGCTGAAACTACTACCCGCTAAACGATTGTGGTTAATTGAGAGGGAAGAGGGAAGAGGAGAAGGGGGGAAGGGGGAGGCGTGGGGGTAAGTGTAAAAGTGTGTGTGAGTTTGCGTGCGCCATACAATTCCTCTCGCCGCTTCAGATGCTTATCATAGTTTACAAAGTCATCGCGACGCTGCCGGAGTGTGCGGCTGTCTATGCCTGTGTTCTCGCCGGGCCTTGGTGGGTTCGGCATGCCAATCGGCCGGCTTAGCGGCTTGGGTGTGAACTTTTCGGTCCGCTTGCCGTATGATCTCGGAGCATCTGCTAGCGGGGAAGGTGGTATAACTTTGGGCGGCGCCGGGTCCGAAGCCGGCGAGGCTGGCGCCCCCGGTTTGGTTGGTTGGTTATCCGTAGCGGGCTTTGCGGCCTTCGCGGTAGTAGGGCCTTGCTCTGCCAGCAGACGGTACGAAGTACTAAAACCTCTCGACTGGCAGAGCATGCACAGAAGCCCCGGTCTACGGGCAAGCAACATAGTTCGGGACATGTCAAGCTAATAATAACAATAAATTAATACATTTCAATCAATAAAAGATACGAGCTGAGGCCGAGTGGGTAATACCGTTAATACCGTTAGCATCACACAACTACGAATTTCAATGTTGTAAATAAAATTTTATTTAAGGCTGAAGCTAAAAAAAAATAATATCCAAAAGATTACCTAAGTGCATCATCATTATCGCTCATTAAGGTTCGCGGCGCGCCTGCAGGAACGCAACCTAGTGGATCCACCAATACGGTCATCCAATTGGCAGCGGGCGGCGGCCACAATCGGCTTCCCCAGATTCCGGAAAACGACGGCACAGTGCGGGGGGGAATTGGGAAAGTCACCGGCCCAAGCCTATAGTGTGAGAAGGGCGGGAAGGTAAGCATCGTTACTCGTTACCTTGGTTAGTCACTTCCTCGCTCTCCCCTCTTACATTCCTCTTCTTCCATGAGCCGAGCTTTCCATGTATTAGTTACGTCTCTTTTCTTTTCTTTTTTTTTTTCTTCTCTTTAGATATAGAAAATGTAATATTGTTTCTACTAGTTAATTCGACTATATACCCCATCTATATACAATGTTTCTTCACCGTAGTTCTCGCGCAATCCGTCATCAATGGCGACTATGCCGGAGTCTAAATCGTACCCCAGAATCCCAAGTTCGCGCCGCTCTAATAAGAGGCTTCCACGCGAGCAGAAACTTGCAAGTCGTGAAGCCCGTCCTTCTTGCTGACATTGGCGAAGGTGAAGATGCATTCGTATTAGTTATCACTTTTTGGCTACTTGTGCTTACGCCGTTTTATAGGTATCGTAGAGTGCGAAATCATACAATGGTTTGTCGAGCCCAATGCCCGAGTCGAGGAGTTCTCACCCTTGTGCGAGGTCCAGAGCGACAAAGCCTCGGTCGAGATCACAAGCCGCTTCTCGGGCGTTGTGAAGAAGCTCTACTACGAGGCCGGCGAAATGGCAAAAGTGGGAAAGCCGTTCGTGGATATCGACATACAAGGCGGTGCGAGTCAGGAAGCCTTAGATGCTCTGACCACCCCTGAGCCCTCAAGAGAAGACGCCGCGGAGCCATTGAACAGAGAGTCGCTAAGCAGGCCTCCTCAGAATCGAGATACTATAGATGAAACAGTCGGGCCCCAGTCCCAACCTTCCCCAGTAAAGAAGGGGAAATATGCATCCCTAGCAACACCAGCGGTTCGACATCTATCAAAAGAATTAAATGTTGATATTACGGAAATCGATGGGACAGGGAAAGACGGCAGGGTTCTTAAAGAAGATATCTATAGATTTGTTGAAAAGAGAGATTCCCCCTCACAGCCGCAGCCGGCTGAACCGACGAAACTATTCCCGAGCGCACCACTGGACGCAGAGAAACAAACTGAGACCATCGTACAGTTAACAAATACGCAACAACAAATGTTTAAAACCATGACGCGATCTTTAGCTATACCACATTTTCTCTATGCGGACGAGATCGACTTCTCTCAGCTGGTCGAGCTGCGGCGGCGGCTCAACAAAGTCGTCTCGGAATCTGCCACCGATGGCCAGCTACTAAAATTAACTTATTTACCTTTTATCGTAAAAGCAGTGTCCATAGCGTTACATCAATATCCCATACTTAACGCTCGCGTCGACATGGACCCCGAGACCTCGAAACCGGGGCTAGTCCACCGCAGTCAGCACAACATCGGCGTCGCTATGGACACCCCCGCGGGGCTTATAGTCCCCGTAATCAAGAATGTTGGGGCGAAGAGCGTCCTCTCCATAGCTGCAGAGTTATCGCACCTGCAGTCGCTAGCCGCTACCGGCAAGCTATCGCCGCAAGACCTAAGTGGAGGCACCATTACCGTTTCCAACATAGGCAACATCGGCGGAACCTACGTCTCGCCAGTCATCGTGGAGAAGGAGGTGGCCATCCTGGGCGTAGGACGCATGCGCACCGTCCCGGCCTTCGACGACCAGGACAACGTCGTCAAGAAGCAGGTGTGCAACTTCAGCTGGTGCGCCGATCACCGGGTCGTGGATGGCGCGACGATGGCGAGGGCCGCTGGGGTCGTAAGAAAGATCGTGGAGGAGCCGGATGCCATGGTTCTGCACCTGCGATAGCCGTAAGCACGGCGCTTACTCTTGATGCCCAAACCCGGAGATGGAACACCTCATAGATAGATAGAATGAGTGGATTTCCCACCCTCGTGTATAGGACGAACCCAATATTGCGCGCGAGTGGTTTCGAGGAGAAGAGAAGATAAGAGAGGATGTGATAGTTTGGAAAGATGATATATCATATACGACAGCCGGAGCCCAGAGTCGCAAGGCTAGCTCCTAAGGCTCCTCCACACGTAGCGTAGCATAGCATAGCATAGAGTATAGGTATAGGTGTATAGGTATAGGTACTCACCCAGGTGGTAACCATAGACAAGACATTTCCGGATCCGACCCCTCCTGTTTTCGGCACCCAGCCTTATTGAACTTTTACCAATTCGTCTGGTCGTGCATGCATGCATACCTATATATGCAATGCGTATAGCCGACAGCGCATATAACAACTAACCTACCCTAACCTATGTCCTGTAAGATCAAGAGTCATCAGATCTATCTACGAATCTTGGCGCTTACGGATGATCATGTACGCGTTACTTTACTTTATGGAGGAAATTTAGGTTGGTTTTTTTTTTCTCCCTTTCCTTATTTTCTTCGCTATATATGTCCTACGTTCACGAAACCGAGTCCGCGTGGATCCCATTTTTGCCTTCGTCCGGACTAAACCCCGTCGAATAAGAAGGGCAGCTTTTGTTTTCCGGGGCGATGTTATCACGCGAGCGGTACAATGGGGGTTGTTGGGGATGCATGGGGCTTGAAGGGGAAAGGGACTATGATGATGATAATAATAATAATGACAACAATAATAATAATAGTAATCATAATGATAATGGCGGTGATGGCGGTGATGGTGATGATATCTGGCAAGGCAAGACCAGTTTTTCGTTCTTCGGCAAACCGCATCCCGCATTCCCTTCTCTCCGGGCCGCACACCATACACACATAGGTATACCCGTCTTAACTGAAGCACATGCTATAACATTACATACAGGCGCCCTAGGTCGAAAACGGGCTTCGTTCCTAGCGTTATGTCCTGCCGCCGGGTATGCAGGCCGAAGTAATAGGCAAGGCGTTTTTGGATTACCTACACTAGGGCCGGTGCAGGGGCTTCTTTCCTTTTTACATACACACACTGCCCAAGGTACACGAGATGCGCTAGATACCTTGGAAGTTAGGGGTCTCCCCCTCTTCCTCCTCCGCCGTCGCCGCCGCCGCCGCAGCTTCTTGTCTGCAGCTTATCACACAACTAGACACATGAACTAACCTTACTTACATGCAGTTAGATAGGTATAGGGTGCCCAGCTGGTCAGCTAGCTACATGAAGCTAACTAGTTGCCTTACCTTATCTTACCTTTAGGTATGTTAGGTATATATAACCCATATAGTTGGGGTCCATGTATGTAAGGTTAGGCATGAGGGTAGTGTTTATGTATGTATGTATGTACGTACGTACGTGTGTATGCACAGATGCCCGCCAGTTTGCATCTCTGGGCGGATCTTGGCTCTATGTGTAGGGATCCGTGATCCTACAGTCCCACATGGTGGAGCCCGTTCGCCCCGAACCGGTCGTTAAAGTCATGGATCAGTAGGTGCCCAAATAGACGAGGACGCAGTCGCAGAGCGCAGGTAACGTAGCGTAGTGTAGATGCGAGCGCATCTTTGGGTACGCCTAGAAGGATGACGGTACGAAAACGTAGACAGAACCAACACCCACCAGGATCGATTATCCTAGAGGCAAAAATTCCACTGGTATATCCGAACACCTTCCTTGTAAGGTCTATTCCCACTCATATACGGCCAATACGTTCATTTTACTCACTGCCAACAGCACAGCTTGGCGGGTCCCCTACGCAATATGATGAATATCTCATTGCTCTATACCCCAGTTATATCGTTCGTATGTATACCCAAGACTCCTATACAACAGCTCACGCTGCTTGCATGATGCAGTTTACTCAAAAGGTGTATTCCCCTCCAACCAAATACCTCTAATTGCGCCAAAGTAAAAGCATTGGAACCAACTCCTAAACACGCTTGAATGGAAGACGCTAATCTCAATCACGAATCTGCGCTTTTGTGACCGTAACCGGTATCTCAGCCCGCGCTAATACCATCCGTACCATGTCATGCCGTATTAGCTTGATGCAGTCTCCTTCATCTTCTCGAGAACCTTGTTCAGAGAGTCCTCCAGGACATCCTCCATAGGTCGGCTCACGTCGATGCTAATCACGTCCGTCTCTTCGGCCGTCGGCGGCTCTAGGATAGAGAACTGGCTGTGGACCATATTGGCTCCCATGTAGTGCCCCTTTCTTAGCCCCACACGTTGGAGAAGAACATCCTCGGGCGCATGAAGGTAGATGAAGTGGAGTACGACATCATGCGAGTAATAAGGAGCCACCCTGATGACATCTCGATACTTACGCTTGAGAGCCGAGCAGGTGAGCACAACTCCTTCAGCGCCGTCGGCAAGTTTTCGAAGGGATTCCTCTCGTAGGGCAGTAAGCCAATCCCATCGATCAGCGTCCGTCAGTGGTATGCCATTGGCCATCTTCTCGACATTTGCCTTCGTGTGGAACTTAAAAGGGTATACTTTAGCAATTTGCACAGTAGTTGGAACTAGGTTTGGACTAAACTCACCTCATCACCCTCAATATACGGCAAGTTAAGAGCCTCCGATAAGTGCTTGGCAACGGTGCTTTTACCGCAACCGGCGGGGCCGGTAACTAACCAGATATGGTGGTATTTGGGCCCTGGCTGGCCATTGGCTTTTGCGATGGTGTTATTCGAGGTCACTGGAGCCATGGTAGCGTTGATAGGCTTCGGGTTTGATGCTATAGTGTTCATTGACGCAGCCATACTAGCGACAGAATGTTTTCCATTTACCGAAACAGGGTTATCGTAGGTCAACATCGCTGATTGATGTATATATATTAAGTATATATATTGTTTAGTTACTTATTCTTTGCTTCTTTCGTTTTATGAAGCGGTAATAGTCGATACTGGTATTCAGCGACAGGAGACAACAGGTGTGTAAGTGACTGCGGCTTTGTGACTGTAGCTTAGTCACTCAAGTATGAATCGAATCGAACCTGGGTTGTATATAAAAACAACACGGACAGCTTGCACTAACAGCGGACAACGGTGCTTCGAAAGACTGAGGAACGACAAACTTGGCAACAAACTTGGCGATGTGATTTCAAGAGACGAGAAGGATCAAAGAACAAAATATAGGAAGTCGGGGGTAATTAAAGCGGCGCAATATGGTAAAACTAGTGCAGACAGCCAGTGGATCCGAGGAGCGTCGGCGAAGGGTTGGTTTTATAAGTGGGTGTCTGCATCTTGTTATGTACATCACGGTAGAAGGTTGGCCCTGTTCCTACAAAGGTAGGATGACGAAGTACCCTAAAACCTGGCTGATTTGTGCCACATCTGGGCAGTGCCGACGACCGCTAAGCTGGGCAGAAAATTCAGCGAAAGCCTAGTACCTGAGATCCCGGAGATGGGGTCAGGGATCGGTTTGGGCTAGACGCTAAAAGAAGCTCGAGAGAATATCAAAGAAGGTAATTCCTTATAGGGATGAGCCAATCAGACCGACGGACTCCCGTCTCCTTGGGGGCTCCAGACTTACTCGACGTCAGGGAGGGGCGCGGGTAAAGGACCAAGAGGTACCTAAACAGTGTGCTTTAATAGGTTGGTAGGTAGTAGCTTGACTACGGTTGAGCATAGCGACAACTCGGAAAATGACGTAAAATTAATAGGTCTACCCCATAAAATGGTGGGGTGTGCTTAGATTACAGGGGTAAATTACAATGCTTGAATGCATATTTGCGCGTAAAGCCATACACTATACGCTAAACGAAACGTACTAAGTGCCGCTTATTTTAGCTGCATATGCTAAGCTTTTCAGCTTTATAACTTAGTAATTAGCACTGTATTAGCTTCATACTAAATAAGGGTGGGTAGTAGCTCGTACGCTAGATTATAGGTGATTTAACACTATAATTACAGGGGTTTTAAGCTGCTCAACACTGTAATTACAGGGCAATTAGCTATTACAATAAGTAAATACCGTATAGCTCCTTTCTATTCATACATGGCTTACCTAAACATGGCTATACAGTTCAACCAATAAAAAGACATGCATCTTAGAGGCTAAAAAAAAGAGAAGCCTCTTTCATGAATAACATACTATAAATCCATATTTGCCTCGTTTACCAGCCGAGGGGTATGTGTATTGCACTTTTAACGCATTTTCCGAGTTGTCGCTATGCTCAACCGTACTTGACCCATGGAAGTACACGATTCTCCATCTTTAAAAATAATGAAATACAAAAAACTTGAGTGGGGGAACGCATCGTCAACGCAAGAACCGATGAATAGGCCCGAGTTGATTGTCGCGAGTTGAAAGTCAGACCCAACAAGCGACGGAATCCACTAGACCGAGGAAACATCGCCCGCCGGCGAGGATCTGCAATTGAGTTTGTCTACGGACATAAATCGCGAGCCGTAGATGCTTTTTTTCCATTGCCAGGGATTGGGAAAGTGTGTGTGGCATCTTCGTGGTTACCCAACCCACGGTGTAGAAGGTACCATGTAATAAAGCTTGACCGGGAGCCAGCGCAGAGGATGTAATGCATATCAAATGCGTATCAAATGCATATCGAGCAAAGTGAAGTTGGTGATGAGAAAGCATATAGCCAATGGAAACTAACAATTCCAATGACAGGTCTCTTATGATAGGTCTCTTAAGTACTGCGGTCTGCATTCTACGGTAATAGGGTAGCTGACGAATTGTATTGTATTTAATTCCGCTACTCATTGTTGAGGTGTTCAAGAACAGGCTGAACTTGGAAACGAGGACAAGAAGATGTGAAGAAAAAGAAAGAAGGAAACAAAAACCTACTGTGGTACAAAGTACATCTTGTAATTTACTGGGTTTAGGGGAGGAATTGACGATACGATACACCGACAACTACTAGCAAGAGCGACTAGAAACTTCCCCCTTTTTTTTTAATTTCTCTTCCTACCTTCCACCTAATCGACCTGAGATATATTAATCTCCATACTTTTTTCATCTTTTACTTTTACCATTTCTTTTTCTTTTTTTTTTTTCTTTTTTTACCGCTTTGCAAGTTTTGCTATCCCTCTCCTAACCTGGTATTTTTCGCCTCGGCAACCCTATTTAAGAAAGATTACCTGGTAGAGTATTATCTCCTGAGTCATGAGACTACTAATTGGATGGGTCTCGGTGCAAAAGTGTTCGAGATGTGCTCCAGCTTTTAAGTACGTACATGAATGATGACATGTATCTTAGCGTGGGGGGTTAATATACGTACTCGCTCGTACTTCAGGTGATTCCACATTTCTTTTTACATTAGGCTGATGGAAAATTTATCGAACAAAGCATAGAAGCCTGAACTAACCGACACCAAATTCGCCCTAATGTGAGAATGGAAAAGTGTGGAGGAAAACGTGGTGTAGACAGGGAGAAGCAAATTTATGGGCCACCAGCAGCTGATCACTCCTACTATGTACAATACAAGGTAGTAGGCTCAACAGGTTCGACTGTACCTGAGGTCGGCTACTATGGTGTTACAAGGAAAGCTGTTGTTCGATGTGAGACTCGAAGCTCGAAGCGAATTTGACTATGATAAATTATGACGACACAAACCAGATGCTGTATCGTTACAGGACAGGCATTACCTAGATCGGCTGGTAAAGGTACTTCTCAAGTGCAATTCTTTTTTGTCGTCCTTAAAATATGTGACAAATTAGATACGAAAACTTTTGTCCTATCGGAGTCCAGGGCTCGGGCGACGCAGGGCTAAAGATGCGCCATCACATTGGACCGGATCTTTAACGCGGTTCTAGAGTCTATATTTGGCTCGTTATAGGATATGTTTTATTTGTCGTCCGAAGACAAATGAAGAGCTCCGGAGAGGACGAGGTTCAAAAACACCACCTAGTCTTCGCAATTTGTTACCTCCTCGTAAGCACAACATCAAAACATTCATGTTATTATTATTATAAAGTGCTTTGCTGTCGTTTACCAACTAATACGTGATATATAGGTATATCTAGTCGCTCCAACAAAGTGACAGGTTTCCCGGTGTAGCACGGATGATCATCCACAGATTTGCCATACTTTCTTATTTAGTAATAAAAGCCATGCTGCATTGACCGAATAAAATCTATCCAAGGTACATTAGCAAGCAGTTTCTATTATTGCGTACCTACATATGTGGTAAGGTAGCATTTCTATGTCTATATTGCGCTTTTTCCACACCGGCGCTACCTGGAAATTATAGGGTGTTCGTATTGCTACGCTCATGCTAAAATTTCAGCAACTAGTATTCTTTTTTTTTCTTCGGGTGTCAGTTCCGGTAAACCCACTTTTGTGCAGCCGCGGGAAATGTCCCCAAACGGTCTGGTAGCTAGAGAGGCACTTATCGTTAGAGCAAGGGATCCCGTCGGTGCTGGTGGGCCCGGGGCAGGACGGGGAGCAACGGCAAGAGCTTGTTCTTCACCGCTCAATGGCACCCCTCTCGCCAATCATATGATGGTGCCGCTGTTGCGATCCAGTGCTTGGGTCAATACCAAGGTGAATAGTGCTAGGGCTAGCTCTGCATGATTCTTCATGGCTTCTGCAACCTGCAAGTGACAGATCAGACCTCACAGGTCATCTCAATTTTCCAGCTTTTCCCATTCCCACAATATAAGCATTTAGGGATCAACGGCATGGCTCATCGTCATCAACTCGCACTTCCTCTGGAATTGAAGTCCCGGCAGAGATGCTGGTTGGTTAATAACTGCCTAGGGGTGAGATGCGAGAGCATTGATGCATGCAACTTCGATGAATCCAAGGCTCAGTCGGTAAGCGAGGAGTGAATGCGATGTTATAACGGCCTGGAGAATCACCCTGCAGATGAAAGGTCATGAGGTCTATTTAAACGATGGAGATTCGCACGAGTGCAACAGGATTCGCACTGCTTGCATATATAGCGGCTGACATTCGTGTGGTTCAGACTAACGCTGTGTTACTATGTATAAGCAAGTTACCTATCCGTGTCTCAAACATCGAGGTAAAGATTCTAAGTTGCTTATTACACGCCTCATACGTAGCCAGAAGCCTATTTCGCAGCTGGTCTTACCCGATGACAAGGCGTCTGCCATGCCAGATATTGCCCGCCGCATACTAAGCGTATACTGTGCCAGTAAAATGTATCTGGCTCAATAGGTAATCAATATCGAATATTCTTGGAGGCAGGTGTCTTAGCCCTTTTCCTTTATCGTGATAGAGGCATTCTGCATACCTACTTTTACGTTTAGCACTCAACTTGAAAAAAAAAAAAAAAAAAAAAAAAAAAAAAAAAACTATTTAGCTCTATGAAGAGCTAGATACTGTTATACTTGCGATACTAGGGACTCAATTATATAGATGGGCAGAGGGGACTCCTCCGGGAGTAGACTCGGCGGCTTCGCGTGTATTAGGAACCCATCTCATTAAGTTTCTTTCGCTTCTTGAGATACTTTCCATCT
Source organism: Daldinia bambusicola (assembly GCA_022478815.1). NCBI lineage: Eukaryota > Fungi > Ascomycota > Sordariomycetes > Xylariales > Hypoxylaceae > Daldinia > Daldinia bambusicola. The sequence goes on from MU284189.1 coordinate 19,928, forward strand.
AGGATTATTCAGATGAAATGCTTTCGTTCGCACCTCATACATATTCTCAATCAAGTACTTAACGAATTTCAGACGCTATCTATTATACATAAATATCATACTATAACTACCTCCTTTCTTGTTAAGCCTCTCAAACACCTCTATCCACGATTTGATTCCCTGCTGAAACTTGAGGGGTCATGCGTGCCCCTTTTTATGAATGCTTCCGCCAGAACTTGTTAGGTTGAATACCTATATTAGGTAGAGATACATATGTACGGTACGGCGGTGGTTCAACTCAGTCGAGACCAGCAGTTTCTTTATTAGAAGAAGACATATTATGAATTGATGGTTACACCCATGGCCAAAGGATCTGAACATTAAAAGTTCTCGTTCGAAATTGTGGCTATTGAGGGGTATTAATGTAAGGATTAATCCGCCTTATGAAAGTTCCAAGTGGCACAACTTGAAAGTGCGGGGTACATCATTAGGGACTCAGTACCTAAGGTAACAGCTTCGATTTGGGGGCTAAGTTTAGGGTAAGTAGCACCTTGGCAGCTTAGATAATTTGGAGGGGCCAGTGAGCGGCGGTTGGTGACTGCATGCAAACCCGCCTGCAAACCCGCCTTAGGAAAGTGAGAACGCAGTAACAAAAGTCAAAACACCTCTCCTCCTCTTTAAATGACCCTATTCTCTTTCTTAACTCGAAGTGCTCCTTCGATAGTCCAACATTCAAGGCTTCTCGTCTCTAGAATCCCCCCGAGGCCTTTTAATAATCTATTCTCACTAAAATCAAAAACCAGCTCGTCTTTTGCTAACCATCTTGTCGTACGATCATTCACTTCCAAGATGGATGCCCAAGAACTTCAGCAATACTATGCGGATGCACCCCCCAGCGTTGTGAGGCTTGAGATAGAGAAGCATTTTGATGCGTTAACTGATAAACAAAAAAGATATGCGCACTTCGCCAGCAGGTACTTTGTATCCCTAACGTTATAGAATTATTAAGAGATACGAATATCTTGTAAACTGACAGCCCTCAATAGAGCATCGTTCTTTGGTACTAGAATTGTAGCGAGGCAGATCTCTCCCGAATCTGAGCCAATAGTAAGTCAAACAGTGTTACAGTTACTTTACTATATTCTTACTCACACATGTATAGTTCGATTTCATACTAGCACTCCACGAGAGCAGCGGCGGTGACTGGAAAGCTTTACAGGCTAAGGCCGGCATAACAGATGCCGACCTGGACCACTTCCTACAGTATGCCGCCCAGTTCTTGGGAAACAACGGCAATTACAAGAGCTTCGGTGACGCCAAATTCATCCCGCGATGCTCTGAATCCGTGTTCGCCGCACTAGCTGCAACATCCCCCGATGCCCAGAGGTTCTACAATGCCACTTCCGGTGCTATCTTCTCCGCTGATAACCCTGCTTTGTTACATCTCGGTTACCCTGAGCAAGGACACTTAACCACTTACTACCCCGGATCGCCTGACATCACTAAAGTCGAAATCGATGCCATTTCATTATGGATGGAGAAGCAAGGACTGCTCCCAGAGAACACCCGTCTCGTCAAGAAAAAAGACGGTTCGTATGATATCCTAATAGCCTCTGCAATCGACACTGTTCCTAGCGGAGGAGGTGATATTGGAAAGGAGACTACGTTCAAAATTGAGAACGGCCCACTGGCTGGAAAGACGGTTAACCTGGTCTATGGTGACTATTCTCAGGAAATGGCCGCAATTACGGCAAATGCAAAAGGGGCAGCGGAGAATGCAGACAATGATATCCAGCGAAAGATGTATGATGCCTATGCAAAGTCATTCAGAGAGGGATCACTGCTCGCCTTCAAGGATAGCCAGAGATTCTGGATCCGAGATAAGGGTCCAATGGTTGAGTCCAACATCGGCTTTATCGAGACGTACCGTGACCCTGCTGGTATACGAGCCGAGTGGGAAGGCTTTGCCGCTGTGGTCAATTTAGAACGCACTCGAGCTTTCGGAGCTCTTGTGGAAGCTGCTCCTTCTCTCATCCCAATCTTGCCGTGGGACAAACACTTCGAGAAAGACAATTTCCTGTCTCCAGATTTCACATCGCTTGAGGTCTTAACGTTCGCCGGCTCGGGAATTCCAATCGGAATAAACATTCCCAACTACGATGATATCAGACAAACTGAAGGTTTTAAGAACGTGTCTCTCGGTAATGTGATGAGCGCCAAGGCACCGAACGAAAAGATTCCATTCATTGCAGAGAAAGACCTTGACATCTTCCAACGCTATCGCGATGGGTCCTTTGAAATCCTTGTTGGCCTTCACGAGCTCACAGGGCACGGCTGTGGTAAACTACTGCAGGAAACCGCCCCCGGAGAATTCAACTTTGATAAAGAAAACCCGCCGATCTCTCCACTTACCGGTAAGCCTATTACAACATGGTATAAGCCAGGCCAAACATGGAGCTCCGTCTTTGGTAGCTTGTCGGGTTCGTACGAAGAGTGTCGTGCCGAACTTGTAGCGATGTACCTTGGATGTGAATTCCCCGTCTTGAAGATCTTCGGTTTCGGAGATGGCTCTGTCGATATGGACGGCGAGGCAGGTGATGTGCTCTACGCTTCCTATCTCTCCATGGCCCGAGGTGGTCTTACATCGCTTGAAATGTGGGATCCTAAGAGCAGAAAATGGGGACAGGCTCACTCGCAAGCCCGGTTTTCCATTCTGAAGTGCTTCCTCGAGGCTGGCGACGATTTCTGTAAACTGGAATATAATGGCGACGATTTGACCGGCTTGACGATCAACTTGGATCGCTCGAAGATCCTAACAGCAGGCCGGAAAGCGGTGGGCGACTACCTCCAAAAATTGCACATCTACAAATCCACAGCCGATGTCGAGGCTGGAACGAAGTTCTACACCGAAATGACGGACGTCGAGCCAGAATTCTGGGGCAAGAAGGTTAGGGATGAAGTGTTGCGCAACAAGCAGCCTCGGAAGGTATTTGTGCAAGCCAATACCTACCTAGATGAGGCTACGGGTAAAGTTACATTGAAGCATTATGATGCAACGCCCGAGGGCATGATACAGAGCTGGGTAGATCGAAAAGTCTAACTCGAGAAAGGGTACTTAACTCGGATAAAAAAGAGCATTTTATAAGCATCTAGCATTCTAGACGGCAGGCATTCCGGGCTTGCATTAAAAGGTCATTTTATAGAATAAATAAAGACCATTTAGGGGAAGAGATTCCCTAGCTCGTATGCCCCCAGAAGTTCGCTCGTAGCGGAATTGCCAATCCATGAAATGAACAGCGGGTGTTTTCATTAGATATTAGTAGCACATGCAGCACACAAACATACACAATGGTCCACGCGATTTTAAAATTTTTAGTTTTTTTGCCTTGATAGTCTTTTATTGACTAGAACCTCGATTACAGACGCCAGAATCAATGTGACCGATGCCTCAACGTCCAGATGCAATTGGCAAAGCCAGCCCAGTTCCGCGATCCGCCGTCCGCAAAGTCATGTAAAGTTGAATGTTGATTTTTTTTTGCTCTTCTCGAAAACAAGCAGCATTTCCTCCTAGAACAATCCCCTTCTCTCTTTCTCCCTCTCTCTCACTCGCTCACTCTCTCCGCGCGGCGCCAAGTCTACCACTTCATCTCGTGGGGCTTGTCGCCCTTTCGGAGGCTGAAAGAGCTGGCGAGGTAGCTGGCGAGCAGGTCTACCTTCTTGATGTTGGCGATCAGGGCCTTGTCGATGGCCTTCTGGTCCGCTGCTCGGGAGCTGCTGATCTCCTTCTTCTGTAGTAGCAAATACGTATTAGCATTTTCATTCATTCATTCATTCATTCATTCATCCTGCATTGCTTATTCAATCTTCTGCGGGGGTGTGGTTGAATCGTACCTGTGGCTTCTCGCCCTGCTTGAAGAAGGCGTCCTCGGTGGCCTTGTCCTTGGCCTTGTCGCGGGCGAAGTAGGAGGCCTGGGCGACCTCGTCGACCTTGGCCTGGTCTAAGCCGGCGAGGTCGATCTTGTAGGAGGTGGCGATGACGTATCGCGAGTTGACCCGTCGCAGGGGGACGCCGTTGATCTTGAAGGGGCCGGTGACGAGGAGGACGCCCTCTTCGAGGGTCTTCAGGAGCACGACGCGCTTGCCTCGGAAGCGGCCGGCCAGGAGGATGAGCACGGTGCCGGGCTGGAGCGACTTTCGCGGCGCCCAGGGGCGGAGGGCCTTGCGGACCTGTTTGAAAAGGAAAATTGTTAGCGATGTTTGATTCCGAGAAAAAAACGACTGGCGATATGTAATATGTAAAATGTAGTTCGTCCCCGGGGACATTGTTCGCGTCCCATCTAAACTGCACAATTCCGTAATTGAAATTTCAATTTCAATGTAGGATTTGGAGTAGATATCGAAATTCGAAGAATGGTTTTCACCAAGGCCACGACAATTTCTCCCACAATTTCCACAATCCACCGCGTCGTTCCGTCAAACTCGTTTTTCCTTTTTCCCTTTTATTGAATTGCTGTTGGCAAAAAAAAAAAACTCACCTTCTTGGGCTGGGAATCATCGTCGGCGGGATACCACTTCTGGGCCTTCTGGGAAGGGTGAGGGACCTCCCGGGTCGACTTCCCGAACGTCTTCTGTGTGCTCGGCTGCGACATCGTGAAGGCTGTCGGGGGCGGGCGGTGTTGTGTGGGATTGAAGGGGGAAATTGTCAAGGTTCCTCGTTAATGTGGTTGAGTGATAGCGAGGTCAGAAATTCCACTTTGCGCAAAAAGATCAATTCAGTTGTGGGCTTAGGCGAAGCCCTGGTGCCACCGTTCGAAATCTAATCTATGCGGCTGGGTGGGGCGACCTGTGGCTGATCTTAGACACCTGCCGGGGAATAAGCCACAGTCATAAAAAGTTTATTTTTTCCAAACATTACATTGAATGAATGTACCTTACGTAATCTTGAAGACTCCAGAAAATACTTGTGGGTCATTGATATCGAAGTCTGTACAGAATACAGTGCATACACGATAGGATTACGGTACGATACCATAGGTACAAAATACATGCGTCGACGTAGCTCTTAGGTAAGCTAACATGTAAAGGCGTGAGCTCTTGCATCTGCTTGACGAAGCTTCCTGCAGCCTTGCAGCCAGACAACTTCTCAATAAACGTCACTTAATTACTTACATTAGCAACCTTTTTTTTCTTCTTTTCTCGTTTCCTTGTCTTATCTCACTCTAGGCATACATTTCATCTCTCCGATTTGTCAAGAGGTACTCGCCCAAGATGTCGATAACACCCATTATAACGTTTAAGGCCGGCCTCTGCGATGTAGATGTATGTGTAATGCCCTAGCTTAAGCTGTTATCGGCTTTCCAAAATTTAGGGCCAAACAACTAACTGCAAACCCAGACTTCGACAAGACCTTACAAGATCAAGCCATCAGGACAGGCTGGTTATATCTACCTCTATTCCGAAGATGGTATGAATTACCTAGCATTCTACGCCCGAAAAGGGTTCACGTAATTGCTCACGCCACCCTCTTAGATCTACTTCACTTCTGCTGGCGCGAACGAAACAACCCCGTCGACGAGCCCGAGTTAGACCTGGTAATGGTACCCACGGACGGCCATTTCGTACCCTACGACCCCAAATCCCAACCCAAAGAGGCCGTCAAGCCCAAAGGCCGCGTCTTCGTCCTTAAGTTCCTTTCCTCCTCTCAGCGTTACCTCTTCTACCTACAATCGAAACCGCAAGGCCGGAGCGGCAATCCGAGCTGGTTCAGCCCTCGCGATCTCAAGATCGGCGAGATCGTCGATAAGCTACTCCAGGGCGAAGAGGTCAACGTAGCGCGCGAACTGGCCTCGATCAATAACAGCGATAACGATGACCGACGCGGCGGTGACGACAATGATGAGGCCATGGAAGGCGTCGAGAGTCATGGCGATACTAGCGATCCCCGCGGAGGAAGCGGCGGTGCTGACCCGGGCGCGACCGGCGGTGACGTACGGAGCGAGGGCGAGGGTGCTCGAGAAGGAGGTGCAGATGGTGGTAGAGCGTAGGTGACTCCTGATTCTTCGTTTGCGGCGTTTTTTTGCAAGAGGACCTTGGGGATGAGAACAACGCATGCATGCACTCGACCACAAAAAAACAAGAAAAAGGAAATGCTAGCCAATACGTCCATATAGGCTTTAGCCGATTGGATTTTTTCCATGTAATACTAGAGATAACCCCCGAAGCGGGAAATAATATATCTCTTCGTCATTTGCTTGCTGCCTACCTTGCTTCCTATCCTCTAGACCTCTGCGCTGACATTTTTTGTTAGTGCTGCTGCGGGAACGTCGGATGCTGCTACGGCAGTGAGAAATTTCTTGGACTCGTTGAAAGGAGGTGCCGGTGCCGGTGCCGGAGGAAGTCAAGGGGAAGGGAAACTCTACCCGCTCCTTTCGGATCTCCTCACACCCCCAGTTACAGTACCCATGGCGCGACAAGCTACGGAAGAGCAGGTGGACAATCTCCTTAACTTCCTACCGCCTTCGGTCCTCGTCCTATCCCAACAAGCGGACGAAGGAGATACCACAGCGGAACCCACCGCCGCGGCGATACAAGCGGCCAAGGAGGCCATGAGCCTCGGCCAGAAGAAGGCGCTGCTAGAGAAGGTACTGCGGAGCCCCCAGTTCCACCAGAGCCTAACGAGCCTGACGATGGCGATCCGAGACGGCGGCTTGCCCAGCATCGCGGACGCGCTGTCCGTCCCGGTCGAGAACGGCGGATACTTGAGGGGAAGCCAGATGCCTCTAGGAGGCGGAGACGCGGTGGAGGCTTTCGTGGAGGGCGTCAAGAAGAGTGTGCACAAGAAGTAAATAGACCCATTCGCCTGACTTTGGGGTTTGGGAGCAATGAGTCGATATATTAGGTAGACATCACTTTTGGTGTTTAGAAAATCTATAATTTGACGACGCTTTGGCTTTTTGTGCTTTGGTCTTGCGACCGTAGGACATGTAAGGTATTCTTACTCGGCGAGATAAAGCCTAGGTCAGTTTTCACACTCCACAACCCCCTAGACAGATGCATTCATGTGGCTTTCGACCGATTAGGTACCTGATAATTACCGAAAGAAGGTATAAAATTCTGCAAGTGCTCATATATTAAAATAAATATCTCGGTCCAGGGAGCGTAAAGAATACAAGAATGATAATCACTACTACTATCACCACACACACCCCCTATTAATTAATCCTTATCCATCCCCCTTCCTCTTTCCTCCACTAAACAAATCAATCCGCCTCAGTTATACCACCTAAACTTCCTCCTCCACGCCTCCTCGTCGCTCGAGAATAACCTCGCGTGCCTAGCCTGGTCGAGGATCTCCTCTTCGCTTAGACTCCTGGCGGGGACGTTCCCATTCCCACTCCCGTTTCCATTTCCACTCCTATTCGGCAGCGGCGCATTCGCGGCCGTCGGCGTCTCGCACCCCCTCAGCCCGATGAACCGGCCGATGCGCCGGCGCTTCTCCTCGAGCGGCATGTCGGACGACCAGGCGATGGGGCACGGGTAGTGGAAGGTCCACCGGCACGGCGTCCGCTGGTGGTAGAAGTGCGCGAGCTCCTCGAGCTCCGCGTCCGTCAGCAGCCAGAACTTGAGCAGCGTCGCGGGGAAGGCCGCGTGGATCTCCCCCGTCGTCAGCTGGACTAGCGGAGCGAGCGGGAGCGCCATCTGCCGCAGCTTCTCCCGGAACGCGGCGTTCTGCGCGGCTCGGCGGCCCCCGAGGGCCGGGAGAGGCGGGTTTTGCGTCTGGTTCTGCATTTTTTTTTTTTTTTTTTTTTTTTTTTTTTTTTTTTTTTTTTTTGGTTTTGTCGTGTTTTTGTTTTCGCGAGGAGCTAGGAAGGACGGCCTTGTAGGAAGAGGTTGGCGGAGTAGCGGAGTCAGAAGGATATTCCTTTCTAAGAAAATATCTTAAGGTTGCGAGGCGAAACACGGCCTGGTTTATATGCTCTGGCGATAGCGACTTGTGATCGTACAGGTACGTGACTTGCTTTTTGTTTTCTTTTTCCCTAGAAGACAAAGTTCAAATTCTCGTGTATAGTTTTCGGACGAAATACGTTTCGCTTGGGAGGGTTTGTTTTGTTTTCTTAACGAGTGAATCTAACAAAAGTGACGAGAAAAGGGTGATGATAATAATAAATAAATAAGATAAAGTAAATCAAAATAAAATCAGAAGGCCCGTACGATTCCTGCTTTTCTTCTTCTTCTTCGCTTTCTTTTTTAGTAATTTCCAATTGTATTTTCTAACCGGCCTTCGACGATTGTGTCTAGCCGCCAGCAGCTATGGGCGAAATGTAAGTTTTATAGAGACTTTAGGAGAGAAACGAGCACTTGGATTTTTCTTCGATCAACTACACAGCTGCTTGAGTGAAATCGAAGGAGTCTCCTCATAGGTTCGAGGGCGGCTGCCGTTTCTTCTTGTATGTACGAATATGGCTACGTACTTCTTTGTCAAGTGCTCGACGCTTCTGAGCGTCGCACTTCGGAAGACTGGTTCCTTTGTCTGTTAGCGTCGCCATGTGTCTAAGCGAAGCTTTGTCTGAGCACGTTCGAAGTCTTTCATACCCCGAACGTTACTTAAAAGGCATATTAAAGACGCAAGTAGTTCCTCTATGGTTGTGTTCGAACCTAATACGTTCGCTTCTTCTTCTGCCTAGTATTGCCATTGTGTTAGTTAGGGTTAAAGTGTATCTAAATCTAGACAAAACCAGCTACTATCTTTGACTCCCCTTAGATGATCCGGTTTTACCTATCCTTCTCCATTCTAAAGTCCCTTCCAAGCAAGCTTTGCTATGTGATCTGCCTTCTTCCTGCTTTGCTTAATAAGGCCCATGGCCTTCATCTCGGCTAACCCGCGATAGAACAAAACGAGCGCGGATCGCTCATCGAGCCCTCCTTCATTCTCTTCACCAACAACTCCATAGTAAGCAGACCAAAGATCGGCGACGTTGACGAGAGAGCCAGTCTCGAGGTAGAGTTGATATAAGATGGCTACTGTTGGGAACGACGGCATAATGCCGTCCTCCTTTGTCTCGCAACAAGAACAATTGAGATAATCGTGTGGGCGTGACAATGCTCGCTCAACAATCCCTCTTGGCCGTGGGATAAACACATCTCTATAAGGCGACTTCGAATCAAAGAACCAAAGCTCATTGAAGAGCAGGTCCTTGGCGCTATCGCTGCTGAGCTTCTCTTTTAGGTGATCGACAAGCTTATCCATAAGGTCTGTATATGCCTTGTCTTCGTCCGTGAGAGTTGCTGTATCTTCGCTGAGCTGGACTTTTTGAGCAACAACGGTCGTTCTCAAAACCTTAGTCTGCCCGCTGTACTTGCTTCGGAGAACATTCCCTTGTTCTTCGGCGTTTTTCTTCAAGTCTTTCACGCTAGACAATAGGCTGGTAAAATGTGAAACCAAGTCCTCGGCTTCGTTGCTCCATGGGTTCAGGCCCAAATTGATATCTCCATTTTCAATGTCGGATAAAACTTGATTTAGAAACGCGATGATTTCTGCAGGTTGCATCCGCTTTATCGACTGCGCAAACTGGGCGATAAGCTCCGAGTCGATGCCACGAGAAAGGGCGTCTAGATAAAGCGTAGTGAAATCAGCAGATAAAACGTTACTAGCGGTGAGTATCTTTAGTTTGCGCAGGAGACTCAATGACCACCGACGGGAGTCTTGCAGCGAATCTTTTACAACTGCCTGAAGATGCTGATCGTTGTCGAGAAGCAACCTAGCTTGCTTTATCTCGCCCGTTTCGATAAGTGCTTCTATATGTCGACGAAACGATGGCATATATCGCACGGCTTCCATATGCGACGCCTGCAGAATATCTGCGTCTATGTCATCGGATAGGAAGACGGTCAATGGATTTGCGTAGAAGTGACACATGTAAGCGTACTGAAAATGTTAGTGCTATAAAATTGTTTAACAAGTACGTAACATACCTTTAACGAACTTGCAAAGACCGGGATACTTGATACTTGGTCTCGCTGACGCTCGAGTAAGCTGTAGATAAGGGAAGAACCCAATCGCAGTGGCACTTCTGAGTGCGCGATAGCAGCCTTGAAAATCTTATCAATAATCGATGCTGATTGCTCAACATCGAATTGATCTCCGTAGAGAGACTGGCAGGTAGACTTTAGGAGTCGTGCTTGAAATAGCTCTACTGAGGTGGCCACTCCAAAGAGCAGAGCGAATGGGATTCGATCAAGCCATGAACTATACTTTCGGTCAGTCATAGAACGACTTAAAATGACAGAGGGACTAACGTGAAAAGTGAGATTAAATCGGATAATAGACCGCTTTCAAAAGCCTCGCTGTCTTGAAACGCGATGACAATATGGCGACGAGGACTGGCTTTAAGATGAGCGTAAAGAGCCTCAAGATCGTAGTTTAGATATTTGCGTCCCTGGAATATGAGTAAGTAAGAAAGTAGCTGTGGTTGGAATGAAAAAAGAATCGTGATATCATATTTGACTTACATCTTTTCCTGTAGCGAGCTCTAAGTCATTTTCATCGTCTGTCTCTCTTGCGGTTACATCATGTATAATCCTTTTCAAGACAGCCTTCAGGTTAGATGCGTCACCGGACCTTAGTCGAACTACTTTTGCATCTACTTGAACCTGTAGAGCTTCTGACAATTGCTCGAATAAAAGATCCTGAGAAGCTAAATTTGGGCCTGTGATGATAAAGGCAGAAGGGATCTTGCTGGTCGATGCATGATCAGGGGCTGTCTGCAAAAAAGAAGTTACCTGATCTAAAGTAGACTGGTTTGTCATTCGGAGTATGCGCTATAAGTAATTATGAGTGATCATTCTCTGACGTCGTTATATGGCTAGTAATAGTGGTAAAGCAGCAACTAACTTGGATCCTCTCATCGATTTGAGACCAAGACGACTCAAATAATTGTTGACGAAGCCGAACGCAACACTCATCCTCAGAGCCGCCAAAAAGAGGCTGGAAAGTTAAGGAAGCACTTGGTTCCTGGGTTTCTGTTTTAGTTTCTGCTTTATTTTGTCGATTTGACACTTTTCTCCTCTTTGCAGGTCTACTTGCGCCATCGGCTCCGTCTAAGGGGTCGAAAACATAGGCAGCCTAAGTGCTATTAGCGCCTATTACAGGTATATTAATCTTATAATTGATATAGTTTTAGTACCTGATGCTGTTTATCTTCGTAAGTTTCTCTTAATGAATCGTCAATGGCCATGACTTAAGTTTGAGTCTAGATGCGAGAATCAGGGGACTCAATGGTTGGCGATATAAGTTCGGTACGCGTCTTGATAACTTGTAAGAGGTGACTTATAGGTAAGTGGACGTGATGGCGCATCCGTAATGGACAGGGTCGTTTCTTTTTAGCGTATTTTACCCCCTGGCCCCCGCCAGCTTAAGCTATCCCCTGTATCTACTGTGTCTGAGCATGTACCTCCGGCGCTAGGATACTATTTGTTAGGTACATGCGGGTACGAGCTGTAAGATTCTAGGCGGGGCTGACGGAACTAAGAACGCGCTAGGTTGGTCGGCAGCGGGTGATATCACCTTTTATCAACCTTAAATTTTTATTCGAGAAAAGGATAAGAAAGAAAAAAAAAGAAAAAAAAAAGTTCCTATTCTAGTAGCATCTTGCCGCTCCCACATACCTAAGGTATCGTCAACTACGAAACAACACACTACCTTATTCCCCCGTCATGCCTCCCAGAACGGCCGCCGTCGAAAACTTCATCTGCAGATCATGTTTATCGACTTTACGAAAGCGAACACCTGCTGCGCAATGGGCTTTACGGCACTCTTCGCAAGCTGCGCAACCCCTCGCCTCGGCGCCCTCATCCCGTCCATCTCACGAACAAGAAGTTGAACGTCAGAAGACCCTTGAGGCTTTAGGTCTTTTAAAAAAAGACACTAATACTGGAGTATCAGTTCATTACTTTGAACAGGAGAAGGGTGGGAGTTTGCGCCGTCTACGAAATGAGGATGAATTCGGCCAGTCGCTCATGGACCCGGGTGATCAAACTGAGGATCGCTTAAAAGATTTGGAGCAAGAGCTGGAACAAGCAACCCAATTTACCAAAATAGTCGAGGAGATTTGGGGGAAGCAAGGCGCCGAGAAGTTGCGAAAGCGAATTGCGACGCAAGATGAATCTTCGCCTAAGCCTTCATTACTATTGCCTGAGGGGGACTGGACCAGGTCGCAAGGTCGTGTGCATATCGCCGAGCTGAATAATATGATAAAGACCACTGGTAGGAAATTCTTTGGGGGTCCTCTTACTGCTAAGCGATTCAACTCGGCATGGAAATATTATTCCGCAGCGCGCATCGCTTTATCCAAGAAGTGGGAATCAGTTCATGAGGACATATGGGACCTTCTCTGGCAGATGATTGCTGCGGATCATGCAAATAATCCTAACCGCATGTCCCACATCCATGTTCTGGCTAAGGACATGCAGAACGCTGGTGTGAGTCTACGTCCTGACCAGCAGCTACTCGCAATCGAGTCCACATTCATAAGCGGTTTCAAGGAAGAGGCCATCACAGCTCATAAAAAGCTAGTTACTACACTTGGAACCAACCCAGAAACCTTTGTGGAATTTTGGCAGCTTGGACTACGAATGTATTGCCTGACGGGCGACATAGCTCGAGCTGAGCGGGTTGCTAACACGTTACTTGAATCTCCTCATGCTAAGGATCCTCGGTATCTGTTACCGCTCATCCGAATGTGTGCCGAAAATCCTGACACGGTAGAAAGGGGTTTTGAGATGTATCAACGACTGAGGTCCGCACTGGGCGACTCCATTACCATCGAGGACTACGACCAGATCATTTCATACTTCCTCACTCCGAACGAAACAGAATTCGCATTCTATATCTTCGTCGAAATGATGACATCTCACACTGTCAATCTGCATGGAAGTCGCAGAATGCCACCTAGTATCGCCAATCCCTTTTTCTACGGCAAGTGGCTAAAGAGGTTAATAGGAACGGGCGATCTGCAAGGTGCCTATAATGTTATACTGCACATGAAGTCCAAAGGAGTCATGCCTCATTCAATTGTAGTGAATGGTCTAATCGGTGCATGGTTGAGGTCAGGCACTGCGGAAAACATACAGAAAGCCGAAGAGGTTGCCTGGGCTATGATTAATACCCGGATACAGTTTTTAAGCCTTAGGAAAGACATGCAAAGCCTCGCCACGCCTGTCATGTTGAGACAGTACGGAGAAGGTTGGCCCAGAGCGACCCTGGAAACTTTCTCGCTGCTGGCAGAAAATTATAAAGACCGTGGCATCCACACCAAGATGAAAGACCTTTGGGACGCTTTTACGAGATCAGAAATTCCGCCCAATTCGTTTATATTAAACCAGCTACTCTTCTCTTACTTACAAGATGGACAGGGTAAATTTGTCGCAGCTCTTTATCGTGACTTGATCGAGAATTATCACATCGAGCCAGATTCATGGACTTTTATGGTTCTTTGGCAGGCATTGCCGGTCAACCGCCTATTCAAGCTATCTCCGGGGCAGATACTTGAAGAAATACCAAGGACAAGGTCTCTCTTTGCCGAACTTGTTCAGTCAGCCCACATCTTTGCTGCGGGCGGTATTGATACGAAGCTAGCTAGGTACGTCCTACATTCATTTCGTAAACTGGACGACAAGGTTGGCCTCCTCCTAGCGTATCGAGCGCTAAGGCAAATCTTTAAATTCACGCCCCCGGACATCATCGTCTTAGAGCTACAGGCAGGGTCTATGGATCTCGAAAGGACTGGGAAGGGTAAGGGCGGTCTCCGGCTGGTGCACGCCGGGAAGCAGGTCGAGACCTATATGAGGCGCAGGCATCGGGAACTCATCGCGTCCGGAAATCTGCGGGCGAACGAGGGGTTGCCGGATGATGTGAAGAGGGAAGAATTAAGCAACTTCCTCGACCAGTTTATCCAGAACCAAATCGTAGTAGCGGGAAGTGGGAACACCCAGGAAGACATCACACAGGCTGCCATAGAAATGGGATTGCAAGGCGAGGATGCGCCAAGTCACTAAGCATCTTCGGATGTATAATCTCGCGTATCTTGTATAACGGGATGCTCACTAATCCTGTGAGATACTGGATGATGGTACTCAGTAACAGGTAGCTACCTACGTAGCTATATACTACTCATGACCACTGTATGATTAACGCTACCAACATATATATACCCCATTTACCATTTACCATTTACCTCTTACCCCTTACCTTGTTACTACGTATTGACTAACGTTACGCTTTTCTGAAGTGCTAGTTTCGTAGAAATTTACTGGCAGTTTATAAATAGGAAACTATTAAGAAGTAGCGTTATTCTGTGAATTGGATGAGAGCCTGACATGATTCACCTTAGTGCTCCTAAGGAGGAAATTTATTATATTCGATAGTTAGTGAGGATATTTACCTTCGCTGAGGAGGAGGTACATAGGTACTCACAGCAGATGGGTGGATACAGGTAGGTACCGAGATACGTATCTTATATGCCAGATAAGAGATAAGGCCGACCCTTGTAGGCAAGTAAAAGCCCTAGCGGGGGAGTTTGAAGTGTGGGTCTCTGCACACATTCGGACCTCGAAAAAAACAATTAGCCGAAATTCGACCTAAGGTCAACCTACGGTAATTTGTGACTTTTTCCTGCTTTTCAGAATACCCTCATTTTCAATCTCCCATCAACCAACACAACATCGGCTTTAAAAATCCTAACTTCACAAATAAGAAGACATGGGAGCCAGCAGACAGAAGAAGGCGGAATACGTACGTCGCAATTAATTGATTTTTCGCATCTCAATGCCTTTTTTGTTGTTTTCTTATCAAGGCGGTAATAAATATTAACCTTCTGTTTGCGCATAGTTCCCCAAGCTCAAGGGCTTGCTCGAGGAGTACCGCTCTGTTTTCCTCGTCACTGTCGACAATGTCAGCTCGCAACAGATGCACGAGATCCGACAGTCTCTCCGTGGAGAGGCTGTCGTCCTGATGGGAAAGAACACCATGGTAAGTAGAGGAAAATAAGCAAGATCATACTTGTTTGTATTGTTTTAGCGAACTCTTTTGCTAATCGCGATGTGTTCAGGTTCGCCGTGCCCTCAGAACCTTCATCACCGATACCCCCGAGTACGAGCGTCTCCTCCCCCACGTCAAGGGCAACATCGGTTTCGTCTTCACCAACGGTGACCTCAAGACCATCCGTGACAAGATCCTTGCCAACAAGGTCGCTGCCCCCGCCCGTGCTGGTGCTGTCGCTCCGGCCGACGTCTGGGTTCCCGCTGGAAACACCGGTATGGAACCCGGTAAGACCTCCTTCTTCCAGGCTCTCGGTGTCCCCACCAAGATCGCTCGTGGTACCATCGAAATCACGACCGACTTGAAGCTCGTCGAGTCCGGAAGCAAGGTCGGTCCCTCCGAGGCCACCCTGCTCAACATGCTGAACATCTCCCCCTTCACCTACGGTTTGGGCGTGTCGCAGGTCTACGACCAGGGCAACACCTTCCCCCCCAGCGTCCTCGACATCAGCGAGGAGCAGCTGCTCAAGACCTTCACGAGCGCCATCACCACCATCGCCGCTCTGTCGCTCGCCCTTAACTTCCCCACCCTACCTTCCGTCATCCACTCGCTCGTCAACAGCTACAAGAAGGTCCTCGCCGTCGCCGTCGAGACCGACTACAGCTGGCCCGAGATCGAGCAGCTCAAGGACCGCATCGCCAACCCCGACGCCTACGCCGCCGCCGCCCCAGCTGCTGCTGCCGAGACCACGGGAACTGCCGCCGCGGCCGAGGAGGAGAAGAAGGAGGAGGAGGACGAGGAATCTGGTGATGAGGGTTTCGGTGGTCTCTTGTACGTCCCCTATTCTAACCCACACTTATCCCTATATCTTGAGGACTCAGCTAACATATCACCCCCTTTTCTAGTGACTAAATTTCATGAAATGATCGCGGTGTTAACGGATTGGCATCAAACTGGGCTTCGGTTGGGTTTGCGAGATCTAGACGTGCGAAAATCGACGGTAAATAG
The DNA here is from genome assembly GCA_022478815.1 of Daldinia bambusicola. Lineage (NCBI taxonomy): Eukaryota > Fungi > Ascomycota > Sordariomycetes > Xylariales > Hypoxylaceae > Daldinia > Daldinia bambusicola. Next base: position 35,949 of record MU284189.1, read on the forward strand.
GTCTATAACGGTCAATTGAGGCACGTTGCAGAAGAGCAAGAAAGAAAGTGTCTTACGTCTTCTTCTACTACTACTAAGTGATATGACGGTTGTATTGCCTTGCGAAAAGCTTTACTTCTTTGTTTTTCCCAAATGGTGAGTCCTATTCTGTTTACTTTCAATTTTCAATATGTGTTCTATGATTAAATTAAGATTTTATCAAGAGCTTTTTAACCCTGATATCTTTCTTGATGACACACATCACCACCCTATGAGACACAATTTATCCTTATAACTTATTTTATTCGCATATATCGTACATTGAGAGCTGGGCGCTAACTCGGTTTCCAGGAACGCAGGAGTGTCTTTTTGACTTGAACCTTGAACCGTAATATTACATGGCCTACCACCTACTTTGCTTCGTTCCCATCTTCATAGGCCTGGCCGTTATCGTGTTGTTATTTTCGTATGAGATGGGTATGCATGGTATCGTATAGTATGGTATGGGGTATCATAACGTAACGTAACGTAGACGCCGTGGCTCGTGATTTGACTCTTCAGCCCCTGCCCTCCTCGTAATATTCCTCTTCTTGTCTCTTCCCCCCCCTTTTTTTTTTCTTCTTTCAATTAGAGCCCCCCTTTACTGCTCTTCTGCAAAACCTCCCTGGCAACAGCAATAGCCGCCTCGGGAAGATTCGCCAACCTCGCCACCTTCAAAGCGTGGCTCTCGCGATTCACCCCCTTCCGCAACTTATGCACGTAGACGAAACCCCCCTCCCCATCCTCCTCCACATCCGTGCAGTACGCATCCACGACCCCGACCCCACGGCCCCCCTGCTCCCCCCCCATCGTCACCATCAACCCCCTCTCGGCAGCCAAATCCGCCAACGCGTGGAAATGCGTCGCGAACAGGGCCCGGCACCGGTTCACCGTCGCCAGGTGGTGCAGGGCGGCGAAGGCGACGGCCGCGCCGTCCTCGGGCGTGGTGCCCCTGCCGACCTCGTCCATGATGACGAGCGACCGCGCCGTCGCGAGCCGCAGGATCGCCGCCGTCTCCAGCATCTCCACCATGAAGGTGCTCTGGTCCGCCGCGAGGTCGTCCGCCGACCCCACGCGCGAGAACACCGCGTCCGCGACGCCCAGGCGCGCGTACGTCGCCGGCACGAAGCTGCCCGCCTGCGCGAGGATCGGGATCAGCGCGTTCTGCCGGAGGTAGGTGCTTTTGCCGCCCATGTTGGGGCCCGTGATGAGGAGGAGCCGGCCGTGGTGGGGTTGTTGCTGGTGTGGGTGGTGTTGGGGGGGAGGGGGGGTATCGGCACTAGGGGAAGGAGGGTTGGTAGTGGTGGTGGTGGTGGTGGTGCTCAAGCCCCCGAGACAGCAGTCGTTCTTAGTAAACGAGCGGCCGTTCTCGCGGAGCCCCGCCTCGACGGTGGGGTGGCGGCCGCCGAGGACGACGTGTTCGTCGTTCGCCGTAGCAGCGCCCGGCGTAGCGCCGGAGGAGGAGGGGGGGGAGGAGGAGGAGGCGGCGGAGGTTGCAGCGGCGACGTTGATGTCGTGCAGCAGCGGCCGCGTCCAGCCGTGCTCGGCGGCCAGCCGGGCGAAGCACGCGGCGACGTCGAGCTCGTCGAGCACGGAGGCGTTGCGCCGCAGCTTGACGAGGTTCGCGACCACGAGCGCCCGCAGCTCCGCGAGCAGGTGCTGCTCCTCGATGCTGATCTCGTACCGCGTCTGGTGGATGCGCCGCCCGAGCGCCGTCCACTCCGGCACGTTGAACGCCCGCGTGCTGCGGCTCGAGCTGACGACTACCGCCGCCGTGGTGGTGGTCGTGGTGGTCGTGGCGCCGCTTTTATTATCTTCGTCTTCATGGTTTTTGTTGTGGCTGTTGGTGTCTTTGCTATCGATGATCTTCCGCATGTCCTTGACCCCCTTGACGTGGCAGACGTGTCCGAGGGTCGGCGTCCACCGCAGCGTCAGGCTGGGGACGCCGTACCGGGCGCGCAGCTCGTCGGCGAGGTCGGACTTCTCCTGCTGCAGAGCCGCCAGCTTGGCGTGCAGCTCGCGCAGGCCCTCGCTGGCCGCGGGCTTGCAGACGAACGCGACGTTCTCGTCCGTGTAGAACTCCTTGATCGACGTGGCCTGCTTCTTCCTCTTCGCGGCCCCCTTCGGCAGCGCGGACGCGTCGCTCGCCGCGCCCTCGGCGGCCACGACGTCTTCGGCTAGGGTCAGGAGCTGGCTGGCCTCGCTGTCCTCGTCGCGGTGCTGCTGCACTAATCCCTCCTCGTCGATGGATGTCTTGATGCGGTCGGCGAGGTGAGCCGGTTCCTCGAGCGTGATGCGCGCGAGTAGAGCCGTGAAGCAACTCGCTGCCTCGCCAGAAGCTCGTTTTCCCTTCGAAGTAGATGATGGCTTCTTAGATGAATTTAGAAGGGAGACGACGTCTTCGGTGGCGCGGATGGTGTTCGCGAGGGAGATAAGATCATCCGGATCCCCGCGACCGAGCGCAAATTTCTGGACTAGCCGCTGCGAGTCGTGGCTCCGCCTGAGCAGCATGACCATCTCGTCGCGCAGGTCCGGATGCTGGATGAAGTACTCGACGAGGTCCTGCCGGGCCTGTATAGTCTCCAGAGACGTCGAGGGGGCACTAAGCCAAGAGTTCAGCAGCCGGGCGCCGCCCTTCGTAACGGTTTTGCGGACGGCGTGCAGCAGGCTCCCGCGAAAGGTGCCGTCCCGGATGGTCTGCTTGATTTCGAGAGACCGCATGGTGCTCTTGTCGATAGACATGACGGACATGCTGTCGTAGCGCTGCGGCGGCTGCAGCTTCATGCTTAGACCCTGAAGCCGGTCCCGTACGTACTGCAAGAGCAGACTTCCAGCGTGGACTTCGCCCGGGCCGAAAGCCTGCGCCGTCTGTGCCGGGATATCGGATTCCAGCATCGGACTCCATTCCGATAGCGGTAGATACTCGCTGTGCGGCGAGAACGTGACCAAGTGCTTGTCTTCCGCTAACACCGAGAAGAGCTGGTGATCCCTTTGCGACTCCAGAACTTGGTCTACTACCACCTCTCTTGGACCAACGCGCGAGAGGATAGATCCCAGTGAGGTGATTGTCGTCGACTGCGTGTAAAACTGTCCCGTAGATATATCTATCCAAGCCAATCCTATCGGGATAGCAGCCGCCCCGACCTGGGGCGGCGTCAGACGGCCCAAATCTATACCTTTAATATTGCTATCGGGCTTGGTAGTTGCATCAGCCTGTCGACGGCTATGGTCGACGTGAATCGCCATGACATAATTATTAGCGTAGGGATCGATGAAATTCTCATCGATCAGGGTGCCGGGCGTGATGACGCGCGTGACCCGGCGGTCGTGCATCAGCCCGTTGGACTTGACCTTGTCGCCGGGGTCGTTAGGGAACTCCTCGGCGATGGCGACGTAGCAGTTCAGATCCTGGACCAGGATCTTGAGAAACCGGTCTAGTTGGAAGAACGGGAAGCCAGCCTGGCAAACATCCCGTCAGAACTATACTCGTTGCCGTATTTATGACAAGATTAGGTATAAAACTAGGTAGCAATGAAACACATTGAAGGTGAAAGGGGAAAGCAACATGAAATAGTCAGTCGTAAGGAAATAATAATAGAATTTACCATCGGCACCGGCCCAGCATTCGTCTTCTTCTGCGCGACCTTGAGATTGAGCAGCGGGCCGTACTCCTCCGCCTGCTCGAGGTACAGCTCGTAGAAGCCGCCGACCCTCGTGAGCAGCACGCAGCCGTCGAAGCGCTTGATGTTGCGGCTGGCCTGCAGCACCACGGTCGGGTACGCCGGCCCCTCGTCCAGGTCCGGGAGAGGCGCGGGGCGGGCGTCTTTCTTGGTCGATTTTATAGGCCCCTGCGGGAGGTCTTCGAGCTTCATCGACGACCTCGTTTTCTTGCCTCGCACATGTTGCAGGCCGGAAGTGTGAGACACGTCGGCTAGAATATAATTTAGTGACCTGAGGTTTGGTCGTCTAGACGGTAATGATAGTGAGTGTGAGTGTGAGTGTGAGTGTGAGTATGAGTATGAGCGTAAGGTCCGGCGGCCGATGCGGCCTCGGGCGAGTGCCCAAGTCAGCCGCCGGCATGATGGGCTATTCATAATTTCATATGGTCCAATCGTTAGTAGCGGTTTAAGTTCGACATGTAACTATCTTGAAAAAGTTGGTTTTAGTCAATTTCAATTTAGTTTAGTTGTCCTTTTTCTTTCTTTTTTTCTTTTTTTTTTGCTCTTGGTACCTACGTTATTCGTTTGGTGTGAAGTTGAAAATTGGGATGTTGCATTTTATGAGATGTGACCGATTCCCGCATACTGTGGGCATCCTGCTGTTTCTGCCTGCATGATACAGTTTACATGCAATATTCTGGGAAGAGGCGCACTGTGTATCCAACTATTTGTTAACAGACAGGTAGATTGAAAGTTAAGAGATAGGTTCGTTATTTAAACTCGGAAATAGTCCCAAATTGACCATGGACTAAGTGAGAGTCTCATTCAACCAAGCGTTAGAGGCTGTGAGACTTGCATTAGCATCGGCCAATGGTGTCTAAATTTGAAAGTTACATATGTTCACAATCTCAATCACAACGAGCTCACCTCACAAAAGCAATGATGCGTTATGAATAGACTAGTCAATTGGATGAAAACGATATTCCTTTAGTGTTTCGCAAATCCTTTCGACTTAGGTACACTTTGGACTGGGTTAATCCAATAGACAGACATAGTGAGATTTTATTACGGTTGTCTGAGGAGGCCTTCAATATCGCCCGTTTGTCCCCCGATGCTCGTTCATGAATCCTCTGAGCTAAATCGCGTACCAAGGTGCTCTAAACTAGGCTATCCTTACTTCAGAATGAAATATTGTATCATACTGCCGGTGAACTCTACCTAAAGAAATGCCACCTTCAACCCAACGATGCCGGCCGCTTTAACGCATAGTAGCAAGCCAATATCTCGCGTAGCTTAAAACCTCAACTACAACTGCAGTCTATATGTTGCGACTTCGAAAGGATTAAGGGTAATCGGGAAAGAGCCGTCCTTGCCCAACTTGATCTCTTCCCCGTCATCTTCCAAGATGTTCGTCTTGAACACCTTTTTAACATCCCATATCGTTTTGACCGTTGCTGTGCTACGGCCGCCGAGACTGTCGTATATCCGGATGATAACGCTTTGTCCCTTACGACGTGGAAGTGCTGTGTCGTGAGATACATCTTCATCGTCCTCCCCACGCTTCACACAGTCCAGAATGAGAGAGTCATCGCCAGTAAGTTTGACAGGATAAGTCTTAAGTGCAGAGATGTCAGACGCCCTAGGGGCTGCAAGGACCTTGATTCGGTGATTGAAGTTGTATCCGGCGCGAACGGTTGTCGAACCCAATCCACCCTGATGAGGCAAGATGGCCCAGCGGATTTTATGCTTCCCCATGTCTGCGTGCGCGTCGGGTGCCTTCGGAGATCGCAAGAGAGATAGGCGCATAAGGCTTCCACAAGTAGCAAAGCCGTATTTACTGTCGTTGAGGATTGAAATACCGTAGCCGTGCTCCGACAAGTCCGCAAACTTGTGGCAACACACCTCGAATTTCGCCATATCCCAGGTGGTATTGTAATGAGTGGGCCGCTTAACAATACCGTACTGGGTCTCGTAAGAGGCTTCGGTATTCCTAACATTCACAGGGAACTCAACCTTCAGGAACTTCATGGTCTCGTGCCAATCCACGTGAGCAGTACACTCGACAAACGATTGCTGGCCATCAAGAGCAGCAGACAGGCTTAGAACTGTCTTGATAGAGCTATTTTCGCTGATCTGTGCTTCCGTCAAGACGCTAACCCGATGGTCTTTGTCTTCGAGGATCCTAGTCTTTCCATAGGGAACCACTTTGCGTGTATCGAGGTGGTATACCTCGACGTCCCAAGCTTGCCAGTAAAGTGGCTTGTCGTCAAAAATAACGAGCTGGTTGGCCTTTTCTCCCTTAGGGATGATTTCGCGTTCTGCCTTGCGATCGAATAGTGAGGTTATTGTACCATCCTCAACCTGAACCGTAAGTTGATCATTCTGCAAGACAAAGACACCATCCCTAATTTCCTTAACGGTAACAGCCTTGGCCACTCCCGTCTTGAACGGTTTGATATTGATGAGGTTCTCAGAGCCACAAGCGACGCCCACTTCAGACTCAGAAACTTCCACAATCTCCTTTCTGTGCCATGGGAGAGTATTAAGTGCGAAAGTTTCGCTACCAGACGCCGCGGACCCTGCCTCGGTAACACCGAAGAGGTGGTAGATGTCTTCGTAAATATTTTTGCCTAGCTCGAATACTCTGGCATATAACTGGTCTAAGTTAGCATACCGCGTCTCTCTAGCGATTTCATTGCACCTACCTCATCCGAGTCGTCATAGCACATCTCAATAGCACTCCCGGGGAGGCAGTCGTGGAACTGACATAAAAGAACTGCTTCCCACATCTCATCGAACGCCGCCTTTGGATACTTGTAGGATTTGACCTTAAGAGATGCGATAGTAGCCAATAATTCAAGCTCTCGTAACATAAACTCCGACTTACGGTTGTTACGTTTGTTGTTGGCTTGGGTTGTGTATGTACCGCGGTGAAGTTCGAAATAGAGCTCGCCATACCAAGTGACCAAGCTGTCACCCTTTTCCTCGAGCTTGTCAAAGAAGTCATCCACGGAGTTTCCTAGGTGCACTCTAGGCAAACGGCCAACCTGGTCGCTGATACCACGGCAACGTCGCAGCTTCTCTATATGCTGCCAAGTCGGACCGCCACCACCGTCACCTTTACCGAAGACCAATAGCGAAGTGCTATCCTGGTCCATCGACTTGTGCTGAGAGACACTGCGCTTAACATCACCAAACTCGGCTTCCGATGTGTATGTCTCGGCTGGCGGCATGTGGCATATTACCTGGCTTCCGTCAAGAGCGACCCAATTGAATGTCGTATGGGGGAAGTTATTGATGTTATTCCAGCTGAGTTTCTGTGTGAGGAAACGGTTCATACCGGCCAGCCGGCACACTTGAGGAAGTTGGCTTGAGTACCCAAAGGTATCAGGAAGCCAGAATGTCCGGCAGCGCTCTCCGAAATTGCTCTCGAAGAATCTTTGACCGTACAGAAATTGTCGGACGAGAGACTCGCCGCTCGGCAAGTTGGTGTCGTGTTCAACCCAGCTACCGCCAATTGGATGGAATCGACGTTCCTTGACCTTTTGCTTGACACGGTCAAATGCATAAGGGTATAAGGCTTTCAACCATTTATATTGCTGTGCCTGGGAGCAAGCAAAGTTAAGTTCCGGGTATCGATCCATTAGGTCGCACTGGTTCGACCAGGATCTCGCCACCTTTCTCTTCGTCTCAGCCCAGGGCCACAACCAGCAAGTGTCGATGTGGCAATGGCCAATGCCAAAGACCTGGGGGACAAGCCCGCTATCATAGACTTTAGAAGAGTCGACATTAGACCCGATGTATTCTTGTGCAATCTTACGACCTTTCTTGATAGACTCTTTATCGCCGAGGACATAGGAGTCGATAATATTTGTGACCACATTCAAGGCCTTGTGCTGCTCCCACGAATCTTCGGGGAATTCTCTCGCTGCGTCACCAATGATCCACGTATCAATCCAGAGCTGTCGGGCGTCTAGATTGACGGCACAAATATCGGCCTTGACAAGTTGGAAATACTTGTTGGGGTCGGGTGGTTGAATGGTATCACCTCCAGTTGGATTGCCGAACATACTATTGCAGGCCATCTCTATGTAGATGGTATGCTCCTTACCATCTCTGAAGGACTCCGGGAGGATCCACTCGACACGTTCGCCCCCGCCGGTTAGACCCTGAAGCGGCTTTCCGTCTTCGGTCCAAACCATGCCTTCGCTGTTGGAGTCCCACTGAAATTCCAAGTGTTCTTTTTTCCGTAGCTCGGCAGGAACGCGGAGCACGACTTTGAACCAGTGGGTGGACCAAGATGGACCGAAGGATTGGCCAACAGAGGTAGGTTTGTACTCGCCGGCTACGGCCTCCTCAAATGTTGGCCTTGAGAGGTTTGGAGCTGGCCATGTCCAGAGCTGAACATGGGGAGGCCCAGATGCGACACCCTCAAACATCATAGCAAGGAGGTTTTGCTTCTCCCATTGTCCCTTAGAGTAGAACTGAGTGATGCGTTCCTTGTAGATATGGGATATCCGTTTCCCAACCGGGGTAGGTGCCCGGAGGGGATAATCGGTCGAAATGACCTTCGGCTTCATAGTTTCGCCACCCATGACAGCAACCGTTACGGCAACTGACTCCGGATTTTCCGCTTTTATGTCCCTGAATCAACCAGGTCAATGTTAGATCGCTGCAGAGGAGGATTTCTTGAATCCTCCGAAAAAAAAAAAAAAAATAAAACAATAAAAAAGTTATGAAGTAGGTTACGTGTGTAGAAGGGTTGGTCTTAATGAGACGACCAAATAAAGTTATTCGTACGTTATAAACGAAGAAGTGGAATGGTAATACGACGACTCACGAGCTTAAAAGCTCCGCTATTAATGAAGTAATGAAATAAGCCAACACAGTAACGTAATTGAATAAAGCTGGTTCACCAATGGAATGAAATGGGATGGGGATTGTGGCTAATGGCTTTTACATAGTAGAGTGTAAACAAACTGGTTTGAATTGAACCTCTTACAAGGTGAGCAGCGAGTTTAGCTCCATATGTACAATACTATGTACCTAGGTAGATATGCTAGCTCAACGGTGGATGCCGAGCGTTCCTGAAAGACGCAGGGGGTGGCCTCGGAGGGGTTTGAATGGTTGGAGGGCTGGGAGGGGCCGTTCAGGGCGCGGATGCACAGAGGAGCAGCTGACAATGGGCAGCTGCTTGGAGGTCTTTGCGGGGAAGCACCTTGGCATTCCCCAAAATAAAAGGGTCTCGAGGACAAATCATCGAACAGGAGACCCGCACTTACCCCATCGTTAAGTCACCGCTAAGTCACCGCTATCAGCCTTATTACGTAGCTATCTCAATCTGAGTGTAGCTCTGTAGCTGTGTAGGTGAGTCTGGTGAGTCTGGTGAGTCTGGTGAGTCGAGCCGAATACTGCAAGGCAAGATTAAGTATACGAGTTAATATAAATTAAATAGGTCAGGAGAGTATATAATCATCATCATCAGGGTCGAGTAGGTTGTTTTAGTTGAATAGTAACGCTAGGTGGTTGAATTATGTAGGCATTGTAGGATATTGAAAAGTAAAAATAGAATCCAAAGGTCGGCTGAGGCTATAAGATATTGTAACTTGAACAAATATGGAAGTTGCAAAAAGTAAGGTAAGAACATCCTGATATGGACCATAAGAGAGGCAAGTACCAATTAACGTTACACAATAGGTACCTGTTCTATGAACTCCTTTCCAACTGCACAAGGCCTAGCCAAGCTGTAACCTGCAACCGAAGTGTAGCCAAGGGACCAAACAAGAAGCTGTTATATCGATTATATCGTGTGAATTGATCACAAGGAAACTTGACCAACCCCCTTCAGCTTGTTCAGCGTAAAAGAATCATCTCGATAGCTTCTCATGAATTATATTCGAAATTGCAAACGGCCAGGCAAACAGGTCACCTTATTTATCATCGAGATCGCCAACATATGGCATCCCAACGACGAGAGCGATAAGGGGTTATTTAGGTAGGTACCTAAGGTACTGTCGAATAGACACCGAGTCGTGTTGTATTATAATACATCTACTTAACGAGTAATTGGGCAATCACCAGAGGTATCTAGCCTATGCGTCTAGTCTCCTTGATCCCTTTCAGACCATTCTTCCTGGGAAACACTGTCCTTCCCATTGCTTTTCCCAAACCAAACCCAGAGTGTGAATATACATGCCAATATAAGACGCCAAGAGGAACGTGGGCCACGATCGAGTTATTATAAGTATTACTAGGGTGAAATCGTTGGTATCATTGGTCCGAAGCAGTCGTTAATCGCGATGCGTTTCCCATAGAAATAAAAGGGCCGACCCTACAGTTGGATAACGAAAAAGGATGCGAAAACGAAGTTGCATGTATACGTTTTTATGGTTGATTCCTGGTTGATTCCATTATAGTATTCTTTAGAATGCATCTTCTAGAGGGCAGTCGATGCTGTCATGCCCGTCTCGCTCGCACAGAGCACACCACTTCTCCGGATCCACCACGCCGCTATCCTTACCGGCTAACGGCCCCGAGTCTTGCGGGTTAGGGAGAATCTTAACTGCTGCAGGAGGAGGGGAAGGAGGAGATGCGACAGCTGCCTTAGGCTTCATAGGAGATAATGGCCGGGGCGTATCTTCTTCATTAGCACTCGTAGGAACTGTCAAGTTGTTAAAGCTATCCGTCTTGTTAGATGCCTGGCCATCTGCCGCTGTCTTGCCTTGCTCGTTTTGGGACCCGAACATGTTGGTGCATGTAAGTATATCGTGGCCTCCAGTTTCGCAGATCTCGCACCAGAGCGTGCTAGTCTCGGTAACGGATGAATATGCATCACTCTCGGGCGTTGTCTCGAGAGTTTTTGCTCGTCTGTGAGTGGTTTCGGGCGAGTGTGTCTCATGCGAGGGAACCACCGTCCCCTTGGAATCGCGATACGATGATCGGTTGACACTACCAACCGTTGCCGAACTAGCACGGTTCATCGATGCACCTGCGCGTCTGAGAGACTCGATCTCACGCTCTAGCTCCTCTTCCCGGTGGCTCTTACTCTCGATGAGATTACGCAATTCGAATACTTCCCGCTCTAATTTCTCCCTTGCGGAGTGGTTATCGATGGAATCCGGACGAGAGTTGATGAGGGAATTGCTGCGCTGGGGTAGCGTAGGTGTCTTTTCCGAGGAATCAGAGCCGGGAATAGAGTCCCTACTCAGGGAATGGATAATAGCCTTCAGGCCTCTAATCTCATCATCCTTCTGTTCCAGCTCCTTTGACATGGACAGCTTGTCTTCTCCATTATTGCCCCCGTTCAACGCGGCCGCGGCCTTCTCGCGCTCCCTCCGCAATTCTGTCCTTGTTCTCTCAACCTCTCCTCGTAAGAATTCTACTTCACCACGAGCTTCCGCTTCTCCTCGACGAGCATCCTCTAAGCCTTCTTCAAGCTCTTGGACTAACTCTTCGAGCTGTTTAAGCTGCCGTGCGACACTATCGACGTCAACATGTCGCTCCTGTGCTTCATGGAGCTCTTGTTCTAATTCGCGAATTTTAGCATCGTAAACCCTTTGAGTTTCGGTGCTAGCCATTTCGAGAGTATCGATGGTGCTGCGAAAGTCAGCCCGGTGTGCGTCGAACTCAGCCGTGAGTGTGGCGATTTTCTCGTTCTTCTCCCTAAGCATCGTTCGTAGTTGCATGGTGTCCTTGTCATCTATGCTACCTGCTCTCATTCTCCCAGTATCCGACTGGTCTATTAGCATCGTAAGCTCGGATAGACTACTCTCCATTTCAGCAAGGGTAGATGCTTGATCCTTCAATTGCCGGTCTCGATCTTCAAGTTGAGCTTTTAGTCGTTCAATTTCCTCTTCGTTTATATGGGCAGCTCGTGATTGGGGACGTTTGAATGATAGCGATGACGCGGATCCAATACTTCCATTTGCTTTAGGATGCAAACCAATAGGCGTAGTTTCTTCCTCGTCGTAACTAGAAATTGGCCCCATAGCAGACGCGCTCCTAGGAAGAATGCTTGGCTTCCTGTCCAATTTCAACATCTTGCTCGGATCCCCAGGAACACCTCGTATACTCGCTCCGAGCTTAGGGACACTAGGTGTGCCATAACGAGAAGGTGCCCTCGGGCCTGGTGTTGCTGTCATTGGTCGGGGAGCGGGGGTTAATGTTAACTTGCGCATGGGAGACTCCGGGCGTGGTAGGGATGGTCTACTTCGTTTGCCTTGGGGGCTTGGAGCTCTAGTAGATGGGCCAAGAGACTTGCTAAAGCTCGGTAGGGACGGAGTCGGAGGCGTATAGTTTGTAGCATTCTGACCGGCGACCCTTAATCCGGGGGTGGGAGGAAAAGAATTCGAGGGCGTAGGAGGTGAGCCATGTTGTTTGGAGAGTTTATGGACGGGTACAAAGATGCCAGAGCCAGGAATCGAAGTATTAAAGTAGGAAACGCTGTAAAAGGCGTTGGTTAGCAAGGAATAGATTAATACGGAATAAAATGAAACAAAACAAAACAAACCAAACGTAAGCGCGGGTAGATAGGACGGGTAGATAAAAGGGGATATCAAGACTTACCCATCAACATCACCACTATTCTTACCGCGCGCAGCATAATCTGGGTGCAGCTCAACACCAACAAAGGTGCCCTTCCTTCCAGCAACTGAACCTACAAACCGGACAGTTCCGGTCATGTTTCCAGGAACCTCGACGTTATCACCCAAATCGAAGCCATCGCCAGCGCCCTTTCCTGGGGTAAAGGGGGGCATGTTGTGTGTTGAATCGGTGAGAACGGTATCTATGGCGTAGCTCTCGCTGTCATCAGGAATAGCGGCTAAGGAGCCAGGGGTCAGTGCAGCAAATGAAGCTTTGCGCGCCAAAGCGCCCGAGCTAGGAAAAAGTCTCGAATGTGCTGAATAAACGCTATTGAGGTTTGGGGTGGAAGTAGTAGCTATTCCAGATTTTCTAGGAGACCGAGACAGGGTGTGGTGTCTTTGCGGATGCGGTAAAGAAAGAGTTGTTGAAGCCATAGTGGGCGAAGACTCCCTTTCCCACTCTTTATTGTACTCCTTGGCGTGTAATAGTAGTAGCTTTTTTTTTTTTTTTACCCGCTATTGAATTTCGGAGAGCGGGTACCTTCAGCTCTCGTCCAATCCAATGATCTCACTGGTTCCCGGTTCTTCCACTGAATCTTACCGATTGGGGGGGCACTTAGGGGACTTAGGGGACTTAGGGACACTTAGGGACACTTAGGGAGGCACTGCTATAAAAAGCCCACTAAAACAATGACCGGTGACGGGTTACTGCTGGTGGCCGTCGCCGTCGTGCGGGAAAGAAAGAACTGATTTCAACCAATGACTAATAGTAAAAGTTCAACAAGCTTGGTGCACTAATAAGGCCTAGAAAAAAAAAGATTAGCTGGGTAATGAAAGAAAAGAATGAGAAGAGAGTAAAGTGATCCATAACAACCCAAAAATAGTAGAATAAAAAAGGTACATTGGGATTTGCAAATACCAGAGAGTAACCAAGATTGGCCCAAGTCAGAGGCGTAATTGGATACGAAGTATAATAAGAGAGCTCGACCACTATCGGGATTTTTTTGTCAAGACCTGGGCCGGTCTCTTAAAAGAGGTATGGAAATTTTTAGAAATTCAGGGACTGCGTTATCTCGGAAACACAACATGGCAGCTGCGAGATAATGCGGTCGGATTCTGGAGAAAAGCGAAAACCGTAACTTACATCAGGTAGTTAACGAACGAAATAGGTAGGAATTTACCCTTGTTGATTCGCCTACCGACCATACGACGTGGGTTCGACGTAATGTATATAACTAGGATCACCACCATACATGTACACACACATGTACGTAGTGACTCCTGGAGTTTTAGATCCAATTTTCTGTAATGACGCCTTAGGTTTCTCGCAAGTAACAACAGTGGCAGCAGTAGAGATGGTGGTGAGGACCGAAGATTTTCACAATTGACAGTTTCTGAATGGTAAATGGATTGAATATGCTCTGATCTACCTATTACCTAACCTATCAGGATAATACGTATCTTTTTACATAGTGCCTTCGAATTCCACCGAGGGTTTCAGCGCCATGAAGCTATAAACAAGATTTAAAGCTGTGCCAATAAGATGCCAGAACGGACACGCGGCTCGGCAGCTCGGGCGGTGAGACCTATCGTTTTTGGAAGCCACCTACTCTGGAGCTGTCCTATGAAGCAGCAGCATAGCAGCAACATAGCAGCAACATAGCAACGCTGCTGATACCTCTAGACTCATTCCCCAATTTAACTTACTATATACGCTACCGTGGCTATGGGGACTTTGCTGCGGCATTATGCGCTGCGGCAAACGAGCATATGCAGAACCGCATGCATCATTGGCTTATACTAGATTAGCCAGGTGAGGGGGTCGCAAGCTCTTTTGTTTACAATGGCAACCTATCACATTGGTATATCATAGATTGATATATCATAGATTGATATCATATCATACTAAAATAGCCAAAAATACAACATTTTGTCAACTCTTATGAAGTATCTATTCTCCACGCTTCCACACTTCCACGCTTCCACGCTTCCTTGATTAAATTGATATGCAGGTACTTCAAGAATCAACTATACACGGGTATCAATAATAACCTATACACTACGTGCCGAATGGAACCCCTAACTTTAACAGCCAAGATAATGCCATGCGACAAAGCTCAATGACGTTGCGTCACTTTTATTGGGGTTTGGTCCCAAACCACATTAGTGATCTCGGAAGCTAATATAGCTTCCCGACCAATTTAATTGAAAACTTAGAGTACGGAATAGTAGGCTAGATACTTAAGGTACCAGGGTAACTTTACACCGAGTAAACTCCTTAACATTGTTATATCCAAGGAACAAAGATTCAACCAGAACATATCGCATCAGCTAATACTTACACACAGTCGTACCTTGGAAGAATCATCGTATGTAGATCGAGATGGGTTAACGTACTATATTAGTGCTTAATCGAAAGCACGCTTCGGTACACGACGTGAAATATCTTGCCATTAAGACATATTGAATCTGTCATATAACTCAGGGGGTCTCTTGTCTATTACCACATCTCATTACACAAGTCCTTAGTGTATACATCGACTCCAAGGACTATAACCACCAAATCCACTAGAATCGCTATTGATTCGTAAACATAGGAGTGATACCTATGTGGATACTAGTAGATATTTACCATTAGTAAGAATACTAGAATAAGAAGGTCAATATTTCATACATCACCTGATTTCTTTTTTTTGGCTGGGCATCACGCATGATGGCAGTAGTTCGGTTTGGTTCAGAGGTAATTTTGGCCCACAGTTTACTCTTGTTCGACTTAAGAATCCTGCCTTTGAAACAACTTATGAAGAAAGCTTCGTGTATCAATCTCGGTGCGTTCCCATACTTGTCGCACATTAGGCACGAACCCTTTAATATGTAATCAAAAAAAAGAAGGAAGGCTCGAATATGTACAGATATCTGTCGATACTGGATAATAAAAGACTTGGTAATGAAGAGTAGATCACGCTTACCCATTAGTGTCGTGTTCTCGCTCGATAATATCACTTCGTCCCAGTGAATGCGTGCCATCGTTTAATACCATAGCCTCTCGGTGTCTTCGGCGCAACCGTTGCTCCTCGGCACTCTGCTCATTCAGACGAGGAACAAGTTCGGCTCGTAATGCATCGTCTTGGGTGTCTTCATTCGTCATATCGATCTCTAAGACGACTTTAATGCGATTCGACCTGTCTCGCTTCGATCGCCTTGGCTTCGTAGCCAATTTCGCCTTATATAAGGCTTTGCGACCCGCCTTGGTTGTTTTGAGGTGGAAGCAGATATCGCTAATCCGGTTCTTCCTCCGATCCAAGTACATGGCATAATTGTTCTGCCGTTCTTCATCGCTGTCTCCCCATGGTTGTCTTGCCAACCACTTCTCGACAAACCCGGCTTCGATTAATTTGTCGACGCCGTATCTATGGACCAGCTGCGAAACCAGCATGAGGCATCGTCGTTCGCCAATATCCCGCAGATAATATTCGTCATACAGAGGGTCGTCAAGCTTCTCATGTTTCACATCGCTAACGGATAACTCCAGCGACCTGACTAAGGCGCTATAAGCCTTCCGCGTATTAAGTATGTTCAAAGGCTCCTGATACGTATCCTCTGAGTCAGGTAGTTAGAAAGCTTGTCACAGGAATAGAACCAAGTAAGTTCTCGAATACATACTATCCTCCATCGCAAATGCGAGAGCTCTCAAGGCCTCCATGCGTTCATCATAGTTCTCTCGAGTGATGCCCCATAAAAGGCTATAAATAGTCGAGGGATCATGAACAGCCCGACCAGCAATAATTTTCAAAGTAGTGTCCCGTATGGCAAAGTTGTAGTGGTTGAGAAGGCTGTCTAGAGTATCCAATCTGAGTGAATCTTCAGTTTCTTGCGTGATATACTGGGTCTTTGGTGGCGTCGGCTTGATCTCAGCTTCGTCTCGGTAGTATTCTAAGAGTGTTCTCATGCCGACAAGGAAGCCTAGAGTAGCTAGGCCAAGGCCGGCGGTAACAAGCCTCTCATCTCTGAGAAAGGAAGGAAAACCCATTATTTGAAAGGTATTAGTCTATTCATATCAATAGAAATTATCCGTAACTTGTCATGTATAAAAAGATGATAATTCTTTTTAAGTTTTAAGAAGTGAAAGGTAACGTAAGGAAGATTAGAGAGAGGTAGGTGCCAATCCGGCCAATGTACCTTATCGATAATCATGACGGCATCCTACCTAGGTAGCTACTAGGGTGGGTTGAGATTCTAGAAAAGCGTTATCTAAGACACGATAAACAATCGATAAGATAATCTCTTTCTCTCTTTGGTCGCAATTTATTTTTTTTCTTGACATTGCGATTCCCGCCATCTATCGAATTCACCCCACCCCAAATTCGCAGTCATAACCAAACATAATGGCACCTTCGTCAGGACGACGGCAACCGCCGAGCGCGGAAGAGCTAGACGAGCGTAATGTACGTCTACTAGGTTTCTCCTAATTCTATTAGCGGTTTTGGAAATCTGACAATGTATGCTAGATCGTAGGTATCAACAAGGAAACAGTCACAAACACCGTCTCTACCGATTACCCGGAAAATTATGCGAACGAAGAGCACGCGTGGGACAAGGAAGACTTCCGCAAGAGCTTCAAGGTCCAATGGCACCAGAACGAGCAGTTCGAGGCGCAGTTCTCCCTCATCGGCGTGGACGCCTCCATAGCCAACGCCTTCCGCCGAATCCTCATCGCTGAGATTCCCACCCTCGCCATCGACATCGTCTACATCCACAACAACACCTCCGTGATCCAGGACGAGGTCCTCGCCCACAGGCTGGGCCTGATCCCCTTCACGGGCGGGAAAAAGGGCCTGCGGGAGTGGATGCGGTTCTGGCGGCGGCCGGCGGAGGGCGAGGGCGCGTACGACACGACGTACGACAACAACACGGTGAGCCTGAAGCTCAAGGCGCAGTGCACGCACAACAAGGACGCGCCGCCGAACTCCAAGGACCCGAAGGAGCTGTACCACAACGCGCACCTGTACGCGCGTGACATCACGTTCGAGCCCCTCGGCGCCCAGGCCAAGTTCTTCTCGGGCGAGGACGCCATCCGCCCCTTTAACCCGGACATCCTCATCGCGAAGCTGCGCCCCCACCAGGAGGTCGACATCGAGATGCACATGCACAAGGGCTACGGCTGGGACCACGCCAAGTGGTCGCCCGTCGCCACCGCGAGCTACCGGCTGATGCCGACGATCACCATCACGCAGCCGATCCTGGGCGAGGACGCGCGCAAGTTCGCGGGGTGCTTCATGGAGGGTGTGATCGGGCTGGAGCCCGTGACGCGGCAGGAGGCGCGGCAGAAGGGCAGCGGGTACGAGGGGCACGAGGGGGAGCTGAAGGCCGTGGTGAAGGACCCGATGCGCGACACGGTGAGCCGCGAGGCGCTGCGGCACCCCGAGTTCGAGGGCAAGGTCAAGCTTGGCCGGAGGCGCGACCACTTCATCTTCTCGATCGAGAGCACGGGCCAGTGGGACAGCGACGAGCTGTTCCTCGAGGCCGTCAAGACCCTCAAGAAGAAGTGCCAGGTGCTCCGGCCGCAGGTCACGAATATGGTCTACACGTACTAGATTGGAAAGTCCCTCTCCTTTTCTCTCTAGATATGTTCTTTACGGGGATAGATCGCACTAGGTCATACCTACCTGCATAATGAAGTTTTCAACGGTCAGAGAAGCGATATGGTGGTTGTAGTGGTGGCAGGCGGAGCGGCTTTGTAGATAAGAAATGCGTGCGTGCATATGTACGGAGTTCAACTTTTTGTCTTCTTTTTTTCTTTCTCGTTTCTCTTCGAGACACCCGACGGCGGCGTTTGTTGGACAAAATGGAACTGGTTTTACTAGGTCAAAACAAAAATAGGGCAAGAAATAACAAAAAGACCATAACTAGAAATATTGCAAGTCCACGGGCTTCTTCACGTCGTTTTCTTTCTTTCTTTCTTTTTTTTTTTGCGTGAACGGAGTGTCGGTATTATTGTTTGAGTTCTAGAGCTAAACTATCAAGCTGCTATTTAGAAACCTAGCTGAAGAATGTCGCATCATTCCCTAGGAACTATTAATAGCAACAGTAGGTAAGCTTGCCTATTGATGTGCTATCTCCAACGATATAGCAGCATCGCCGATACTTCACTATCGGAGACATCCTGCTTTCTTCCCCGAAAAGGGACCGTCTCGACGTAACCATGCGGAAAACGTCACAGTGGTCGAATCAGAAAGAAGGGAATTAGGGACGTGGCTAGCTCTTCTAGATCTGTATGTTAGTATTGAGTCCCGCAATTTTAATGCTTAAACGGCGCTGCTAAGTTGGGATGATCTGGTGCATGTATAGACTGGATGATTGTTAGCCATGATTGAAACTTAAGCTCTAGAATGAGAACGGAGCGAGTGTTGAATATATTTAGGTTCTGCCTTGAAAGGAGTAGTGACTGAATTGCAAAATCATGTAAAAAGGTAAAGTATGAATACAAGAACGTCTACTTACCACTTATTCGGTTGCACATTGTATTTCCTAAAAGCTGTAGCATATCTGAGACTCGGCCGCTTATTCCCGTAGAGACCATCACCGGAAAAGTATCATGGGGCAATCCAAGAACTTGTCCTGTCAAGCTGTCATGGTTCGATTCCTATCATAAGAAGATAAGACCGACAGCGGCTAGTAATACGATCTCGTACTCTCGCTCCGGTATTCTTCATGGGTGCCCGGGAATGCACCAACCGGTGCGGCGACAGCAGCTCCCTCTTCATCTGAACTTTCCTCCTCTCCCAGGTAATTGTCTGGCCCGTCCGGTGGCGCGCGCATTCCCTCTAGAGACTCTCTTGACATCTCCGGGGGCTGGTACGGCTTAATTGTATGCATATCCCTTCCGGACGGAAGGCTAGCTAGTAACGTCCCCGGCGCCGGGATAGCCTGGGTGAGCATCTAATTCACGTATGAGTTATATATGTCAACATTCAATTGTTTTTTCCCCGTTCAGACTTACCGTATCATTAACCTTGGTCCATTTCGCATCCAACATCTCGATCACACGAGTTTCCTCTAGTTTCCCGGCGTCCGTGCCCCAATTCGTACCCCGTTCGATCTTCTTGTCTTCCCTCTTCTCCGCCCAATCTTTCTTCATACGGCTCAAGCTAAGACCCTTTTTAGCCTCCTTCGGCTCGATGCCGAGTTCCTGTAGTCCACACCGCAGCCAGCCCAGCGCGTTTCCAGTCTGACCTGACAGTTCCGCGTCGATACCAAAGAACCGACAGGCTTTTGCGCGGCTAGTCTTCCGGAAGTCCTCCAGATACCGCAGCAGCCCTTCGTTAAGCTTAGAGGATCCCTTCCCGGTGGTAGACCGGCATAACGAAGATGCTTGAGTTGCGTGGTCTGCTGCGGCGAGGCACAGCCGGGCAAAGAGGTGAGCCCGCACCTTGGGTATCTCGGGCGCTTTGTACATCCACTCCCGGTCGTTTTCGTTGCGGTCCTGGGCGACGACAGCCGGGTAGGGGTCATCTTTGAGGACGGCAAGTAAAGTGGCCTCTGCTAATGCAAGCGAAGACATGGCCCGGGCGGTGGACTGAGATATATCAGGACAAGGAGGGGTGGTGGAAAGGCCCTCGGCTCGGCGAGCAACATAGTCATGCACCGAGGCCGCATCCAGCAGATATTTTGTAGCCGTAGTAATTATCTTGGTACGTTCCTGCATACTGAGAGGCTGGCCCGAGGTTACATAGAGCGGATACAATGTAGAACGGGCAAGGAGGGTATTCGTGTACCCCAAAGTTGAAAGGGTGAAGAATAGCTCATACTCCAGAGACTGCATCTTAACCTTAGCTATTTGCTTCCCAGGTATAGCAGAGTCAGACAAGGTAGGCCGCCATTGGATATTAGGAGTAGACGTTAAGACCACGGCGACACGCTCGCCAGAAACCGATTTATTACTTAAGCCAGCGTCGATAGCAAGGAGGCATGGGAGATAGTTGTTTAAATTAGAGATTACTGAAGGCAGATTTGGCGCCTGAGAGGAAGCAGGTAACCGTCTATGCTTCTTTAACGAGTCGCTTAAAACTCCACGATATGTGCTTGCTGTAATAGCCAAGGAAGGGTGCGACTCGCAAGCGATACTTGAAGAGAAATAGAAAGGTTTCGTAGTAGGGAGTATAAACTGAAAAGGCATCTTGTTAACTACCCGAGTATTTAAGATGAAAAAGCAGTTAATTTTATGATATTCTAGAGAATCAAAGAACAGGTAGATTTGAAAATTGGCATGAGAGACTCTTGACAGAACAAAGCTTTCTTGAGTTCGAGATAAACTCAGCCAAGTTGCTTGGCTCGTGGATCTTGGCTTGTCAAGCCTGACTTCATCTGTTCACGTTGTAATTGTACAACATCTCATAACAAGATATTTAACAAAAGGAAGAGTGTGGCATCCATGAAACCCACATATTCTCTTATCGAAACACTACAAGCCACATAACGAACGGCTTATATAATTAAGAAGATACAAGCTTCACAATGTTTGGGGAAGGTATCCCCAGTTTTTCAGCGAACCCCTGCAAGAACTGTTACGAAAAACGAGTGGATCCCTGTCGCAAAAAAAGGTACGAAGCACCCAGGGTATTTCCAATTGGGCACACGTACAATTTACAGGGTACCTAATTACAATAATTAACGACTACCTACTAAACGTTAGTTAAAATGTCAGTTAGTTAAAATGTCAGATCGACTTTGACACCTTCCACTATCCATGACCTTTACCAACAAGTTCATAAAGGTCACACTCTCAACGACAATACGGTGAACGCAATGGCATCCGCCTCGCCAGCACCGCATAAGCCTCGGCGCAAGAACAAGAAGACACATTTCGACAATACCATCCATGTCAAACCCGAAGCTCTAATACGCACTCCCTCATTCCCTCTCGCAGCTTTCCTCTGGCCTGCTCGGAGCTCTCTGTCGCAATGGGAAGTCCTACCGCTCATCCTTATGGTCGTTGGCCTTTTTAGATGGGCTGCTGGACTCTGGGGATATTCAGGTTGGTCCTAATTCTACTCAATGCACTCGAATTGCTTGTCATTAACTATGTTCTGTACACGATAGGCTTCCGGAAGCCACCTATGTTTGGTGACTACGAAGCGCAAAGGCACTGGATGGAGATAACGACACATTTACCAATTTCACAATGGTATTTCCACGACCTCCAATGGTGGGGTCTCGACTACCCTCCCTTAACCGCGTATCACAGCTGGCTACTCGGAAAGGTCGGATCACTGATCGACCCCTCGTGGTTCGAGCTCTACACTTCGCGAGGTTTAGAAGACCCAACGCTCAAGGTCTTCATGAGGGCTACCGTCATCGTGTCCGAGTATCTCATATACATACCTGCCGCGGTAATCTTCGTAAGGAGGTATAGCAAAATTTCAGGTGTTGCTCAATGGACCGCATCCGTAGCCCTAGTCGCGATCCTCATGCAGCCGGCTACCATTCTCATCGATCATGTTCACTTCCAGTATAACACCGTGATGCTTGGCTTCGTATTAGCGAGCATGTCTAGCATGGTAGCGGGTCGATATATGTGGGCTTCGATCTTCTTCGTCGGCGCATTGGGGTTCAAGCAGATGGCACTTTATTATGCGCCGGCTGTGTTCGCATTCCTCCTAGGAAGCTGTACCTTTCCCCGCATCAACGTTGGACGGTTTCTGGGAATCGCTGCGGTTACCCTTGCCTCCTTCGCTGTACTCGTATTGCCCATTGTCATAGGTACGCTACACGACGTCAACCGAGGGATCGACTCGCGACCTGAGCTAGATGGGCCACGCCCCCCGTTACCTATATTTGCCTTCCTCTCGGACTATCTGGACACAAAGGCCCCCTACTATCCCCTAGTTGAACAGGCCGCTCAGATGGTCCATCGAGTCTTCCCTTTTGCGCGAGGACTATTTGAGGATAAAGTTGCCAACTTCTGGTGCGCAGCTAATGTTGTCATCAAGTTACGGAAATACCCAACCGAACTTCTACAAAGAGTTTCGCTCTTGGCAACTCTTGCCTCAATCGCACCCCCTTGCGTAATTTTGTTCTTCAAACCGCGCAAGGATCTTCTCCCATATGCCTTCAGCGCAACGGCATGGGGTTTCTTCTTATTCAGCTACCAGGTTCACGAGAAGAGCGCGCTTCTTCCGCTTCTCCCCATGACCGTGCTCCTCGCAGGAAAGCAGGGGCTAGGAAAGGATATCAGGTCTTGGGTTGGATTCGGCAACCTCGTTGGCGTGTGGACTATGTATCCGCTGCTGCAGAGAGTTGACCTACGAATTCCTTACGCAGTCCTTACTCTCCTATGGGCGTATTTGTTGGGCCTTCCTCCCGTATCGATCAGCGCCTATTTCGAGGAAGGACAGAGCTTATGGGTTCAATGGCTGACGGCGATTGTTCACGGCGCTTTCTACGTCGCCATGGGGGCTTGGCATATCCTAGATTTGTTTGCCCTACCGCCTCCCGATAAGCCCGACCTCTGGGTTGTTGCCAACGTCGGCATAGGCGCGGCTGGGTTTGCCTTATGCTACCTGTGGTGTTTGTGGAAACTGATACAAGAGAGCGGAATTGCCCGTCGGAAACCACCCGCATCTAAAGTCAAGACGACTTGATGGTAGAGGTAGACCTGTTTGTATTCATGCACATAGCTTGGGTTATAGAAAAATTCTAACAAAAAAGTTGAATCCTCACTTCTGGCGTTGCTGTGGTTTCGTGCGTATTAACGTCATCATGTAGCAGTGATGCAAAGTCCCGAGAATCTTTGTTTCGCTTTGCAAACACTCATGAAGTCCCCTCATCATAAGCTACACCGATAGTGTTGGTAAGTAAGGCTGTTTTAACGTAGTTAGGGGTAATTATGGACACCAGAGATATCACAAGATCACGAGCTTGTCTTAGGCGTCGTATTTAGTTCGGATGTTTCCGGATTTCCGGTCTATCTAAAGAGCGTAATAAGCAACTGCTCGTACAGAAGCAACCCGAACATGCAAGTCTCAGCTAGCCCATGCGAGGAAAACCTATCGCCATAGTATATTCTCCAGCCGCAGTACACCGCTTTCTCCCTTGGATACAACTTAAAGGGCCGCGTTTGTTCGTCGGTTTCCAAACCACCTAAAGGAGGGCTCCGATTTGTGCTCCAAAGTCAAATGCCCCCAAAAAATACGCGGTTGGCTTATTAGCCACTGCTATTATTCCTCTGATCGAGAGCGGTGTGTTTTATGAAACTGGAGAGGTGGTTTCCAGCCGCAGGCTTGCAGACCGGGCGGGTAGCCAACATCAAACCACCACCGGCAACGCACTTAGACGATAGGGAAAGCAGCAGCTTCTCCACACCTGAAGCCCGTTCCCATCGGAAGCTTGCGAGGGCCTGTTCTCTGTTTGATGCTATAGGCACCAGCTGTAGCATCAGAGAGGAAGAAGTATAGAGGTCTGAAAGTGTGGGGGGTCGTTCAGAATACTATGAACAGATAGGTTTCTCAGCTGGCATTTCATCATTGTGAATAAAACCTCCCAGCTACCTAGTTATCTTCCATTCCCGTATATATATATATATATATTAAATAGCCAGCCTCTCTCTTCGCTTCCCTCAATTCATTCCGTCTCCGGCACAACACCCCCTATTCTATTTGGTTTCGGCGACATGGTGTCGGCTGTGCCTCATGCAGTGTTCAGAAGCCAGTATTACCACCTAATATATATATGAATAACTATTGAATAACTCGAACCCTATTATATTTCTATGAGAGACTGAGTGTATTGCTATGTGAAAAAAAAAAGATGTTTTTTTATTCTATTTTATTTATTTTATTTTATTTTATTTTGTATTTTTTTTAAAAACAATCACTCATGCTCCAACGAGCCAAGGAGTCATGTGGCTCTTGAGTGGGTACACTCACAATTTCCTTCTATGTCTGCGTAACGACCCCTTACGAAGAACGGGTTGTTAAATTAGTAGTATGTTTTGGACGCTTATGTTGGAGGACGACATTATTCGGTAGCCTTATTCTATTATTGCAAACCATGTTAGCTACCACCTATACACCGTCCGCGAACAATAACCACCTATACTATCTCCGGTTATCTAAGACAAAAGTCGGCTATTAGCAGCCCTTCTTTTCTTTGCTGTTACACCTCGTCCATATCCCGGAAACCATGGCGGCGGTGGATAGGGTTCGTAATCACCCTTATTCACGAAGAAGCTTTTGAACCTTCCCACTATGTGGCCCGGCAGCGACCGTCCTTCGCCACTTCGTGGCCAACGCCGACGAAGTTGGGCAGCACATAACCGCCCCTTTACCTTTCGAGGACGCCGTGGGATTTCGTTGCCGCGATGCTGCTAGGGTGAGTACCTGGCCTTATAGCTGCTTACCTACCTACCTTAATTGTTTTTAATTGTCTTTCGACTAATGCCTTTTCAAGCCAGGCCCAGGCTTCATAGGCACCTAACCTAGTAAACACCGACGATGAAACAGCTATTGAAGCATTAAATTATTTGCTCTCCTCCGAAGCCGATTTCTGAAATAATAAGGCTGGCTGTCAAGGATCTGGCCCACAACTCGCCCATGGCATTTTATCATATCCCTAACGGTACGCGAAGACAGGCTTGCTCCGTTGATATGCAATTTGATTCTAACAACCCTTAGGTTACTATTACTATTATCACTATTATTATTATTATTGCTCACAGTCGGCACTTGGAGATGAAACGCCCCAGCGGGAAACCACAAACTTAATCCCTTCGGCCAGCCAACTATTTAAAGGGTTGTCCTCCGGAATAACATAATGACGATGGTCAAACCTCGTGCTAGATATTTACTATTGGCTTTATCGTTGTCGGAGGCCGTTTCCCAGTATTCCTATTCCTCTGGGCCAAGCCACTCTATTACGGTAGTTTCTATTGTGGCGCTTCTTATGTCTCAATGGTCGAGCTTGTAAGTGCAAAGGGCTAATTGACGTTGCGATATATCGCAGTTAGTATCTAAGGTAGTAAGTTGAAAGATTATCGATGCTGTAAAAGGGGATATATACGAGGGTGGAAGAAATATCTACCTATTTACGTTGGTGTAGGTGCGTGTGGATGTGTAGTCAAGATTGCTTGTACTTATTATTAAAGCTGGACGCTTTCTATAATACCTATCAAAATATTGCAACATTGCAACCAATGCACTGAGCGACACTATTGTGAGTGACATTTGATTCTTGCTGTGCTGACTAGAAGGCATTGAGAAAAGATAAGTAAGTCTATTCTTTCGCTTTAGACTTACACAGGCTGAACACCTGGGTGGTCGACTACATAATTAAAGGGGGCATTAAGTGGGTCTCTTAAGAATTAAGGCGTAACTCGAACCGCTCTCTTACCCTAGGTAGAGATATAACTACCATATTTGACGCTCCAAATATTTCATTTGTTAAACGTTTTCTAGTTTGTTGGTATAGTGACCCGCGACTGGGAACACACCTTGCTGGCTTGTAAATCCAAGCTGCGTGTAGTACGAGAAGAATAGGGGTCAATGTTACTTAAGCACAAGCCTGCATTCACACCTACACGTCACATCACGTATTTATGTAGAGCATGTCAAAAACCTGGTTTCAATTCCCTTATGTTGCATAAGCTTCTTTTCATCATCATCCCTTGGACAACCGAGATCCATCACGAGGCAAGCAGTAGACCGCGCCATTCCAGCTGATCTTTCCGGTTGAAAAAAGCAATTTTTTTTTTCTCGGACTTCGCTCTACGCCCCGTTACGCCACATAATATGCTGCCCTAGCTGGCGTGGACACATGAGCGCAAAGACGGCCTGTCCAAAAGGCCTATGCGCCTACGATGCGAAGTGCCATTGGTTGAGTTTGTCGTTGGTTCGGCAAACCCTGGTCGTCTAGTAGACCTTCTTCTTCTCGTCGATGCTGAACTGGCCAGGGCCGCTGTTAACTAGCAGGAGAAGACCGCCAACGATAGATAGAATCTGGAAGAAGTCGTACTTGGCGAAATCCTTGTGGGGGTGGTGCTCGTGAAGCTGCGCAAAAAATTAGCTTACTGAATAAAAAAAAAAAAACCTTGCTGATGTCGCGTAAACTCACAGTCCAGAAGTTGTTAACCAAGACGTTGAAGACGCTCAGAATAAGAACCAAGAGGGTGGCGCTGAACTTGGCCTTGAATCCAACAACAACCATGACGCAGGCGATGAGACCAATAACAGAGACAGCGATCCTCCAAATGGACCAGTCGCCGCTGAAAACGAAGCCGATGAACAGGAAGATCAGAAGCACACGACCAGCTAGCTGGAAGTACATCTTTCGGTCCTTCTCGTCGATCTGGGGCAGGCCGGCGAACGCCTTGGTCTTCCTAACCCAAGAGTCGGACAAAACCATGATCAGGCCACCAACGACGGAGAGGTTTCGGAGGAAGAAGTTAAGGTCGAAGATTAATCCGTATCCTAGCGCTTGCGTGACAACGACACCTACGAGACCGGCAACAGCATAATCGGAGTGCTTGCGAATGATGACCATAGTGGAACAAGACACCATGGTCAAGACGTTTACGATGAGGAAGAGATGTGTTAAACCGCTAGGAACTATTGGGAGAAGCACCGTTTAGCTTCAAAAGTAAAGTGAATATAACTACAATTTCTTCGTAAAACTTACTATGCCTGTAGCTATTCAGATACACCAGCTGGTCGGACCATTGTGTTATAATTCTTAGAGCATCTTCGAGGAATGTAACAACAATCAAGAAGCGCCCGATAGCAGGGAGATATCTGCGAGAGGAGAAGCGCGTTAGTTCGATCTCGTGTTCATTTTTACCCCTTTGGCTGCAAATTCTATGTACGCATGTGCGCGAGAGCGTAGAACTCGCGCGAGGAGGTATCGACGTACGGCTTGATGGGCTCGCTGATAGTATCCAAAATGTCCTCAATCTTACTGGTTTGTTCCCTGATCGCGTCTAAAGGACTGGGGTCGGCAACTTCGTTCTTAGGACCGCCGAAAGGGTTCGGGCCACCGAGATGGTAGCCGGCTGTACCTCTGATCTGGGCCATTTCGTAATGTTATCGCAGATTGCGTCACCCAGTCGAGCTATGTGTTTGTTTGTTTGTTTGTTTGTTTGTTTTTTTCTGCGCAAGACGGGCGGGAAAGAGAAAACAGCTGTTAGGTTGCGCGTGAGGAATGTAAGTCGAGGAGGCGGAAAGATTGAGTGGGCGGTTTTTCTAGTAAGACGGACAAAACGGGGACGGGGAGAGGGTCGGTACCAGAATTGGAAAAGTGAGGCACACGGCAGCCGAAGCTATATAGGGTTCCAATAAAAAAAAGAAAAGGTACGGAATAGAGAGTGTTTGAACAATTGAATAAGTGATAAGAAGAAAAAGAAGACGAAGACAGCTTGACTTTGAACTTCGTTCTCGAGTATATGATTTTACCTTCTCTCCCTGTGAGGTTTTAATGTGTGCTAGACAACCGTGTCCTCAATTGACAATGATGCAAGGTCAAAGTTCCGACAAGCCAGATTGGCTACATTTCTTCGACTTTTTGACTTAGCTTCGGGTGGGAGCCATTATGGCATGGTTAGCGCATGGACCATTACCTAAGGTGGCATGTATATGACCTACAACGATCTGTACATCGGCTGAAGTACCGAGGTTGTGGAAGCGTGATTAGCGCTAGTGGGGGACTTGGTGTCCGCGTTAAAAAATACGGTGGAATTTATGTACCTGTTCATCATTCAGCTCCGCTCGAGTACATCTCACATACATACCGGAGTACATTCACATACATTATGTAGGCATATGTACATTTATACATAGATGCATCGTGATCGTGAATAGCAGACGAATATACGCAGCTACATGTGAGCTTTTAACCTTAAATACTCCCGGCATCAGGTATATCCGCTGTCCGGCAGGAGGTTGGCATTGGATTCCAAGGTCTATTGAATTACACTTAGTTAAGCTGACTGGGAAGCTGACATGGACCTGGCAGTGCAAGAATCTTAGCTGACTTAGGTACCGCCTGCACCCTTTACCCTTTACTTCCAGGCTACGGGACGGCCTTAACGGGGCTTGCGCTTAGCCGCATGGTTCCAAAAATAAAACGAAAGGACTTTGTATTGTACCTAATGTAATCCCGACGTAATAACCATCCACACCCAGAAGCCAGACTTGAGTAACAATGGGTAACAATAGAATACATCTGGTTACACATACTATGTACGAAGATGAGATCCACCGACTCGGGTAGATCTAACCGCCTCGTATAGCTTTGATTGGATATTATATAAATGGGGAATAGAAGACACGAAATAAGGCTGAGTATTTCTCACCTATATAGCTATATAGTACACCGTACGACGGATATAACTACCCTTTTTCCAGAACCGCAGGGAAGTATTCATACGAGAACCCCTTTAACCAGTCTTCCAAAATTCTATAGAGGTTTGTTATGCTTAATATCGCATGATATATATAATCAAAATGATGCTATCCGATGGTTCTGTGGTGAGTTCAAAATGGGACGCGGCTTTAAATCCGAAATGAAGACGCACGTTTCCAATAAACTGACCCAGACGAACTTTGTTAAAGCCAACGATTGCTGGAAATAGGTACCCGAAATATAGGATAATTGCGAGCTCCAACACGAAGTTTTATAATAAGAGGGTGTATATACCTAAGCTAGCTCCGCTCAACAGGGTAACAAGTTCAGTTACTCAATCAACTCGTCTTCGTCTATTTTAAACCACGCTTTTTACACAACTTATAGTTGGAGACAAACATATCTAATAAACGTAATAGTAGGGAAGTGACTGGATTTGTGATTAGTAGGTAGCAGTTAGCTAGCTACTCTAATTATCTATATTAAATAGATAGCTACAATTATACCCTAGGTGACCATATCCCTTACTGCATCTCACAGCTGCCCCGACCTGACCTGAGAATTTCGTGACATGATCGCTTCTAGATATAAAAGTATATCTCCGTGTACTCCTTTCCATGCTCTTTGTGACCTTCGTCTTTTACCTACCACCGTGGGTAGCGATACCGTCGCGGAGGGAATATGCTTTGTATAATGTGATCAGGAAGGAGATCAGTGACGAGTAATGGGTAGCTAGATATTCACCAGTAAACCCACCGAGGGGTCCTGAATCTGAATAACCTTAGGCTTTGGAACGCAGTCCTTTTTTTTCTAGGTAGATATCAAATCCCAGCCAGGAGATGCGAGTATGGAAAGTCCGTAATCCTATATCCCACCGCCATACACCTTCCATCCTGCCAAAACGTCGACTATCCTGTCGACCTGGAGGCTGGAGCTGGATTAGTCGTGCTGTATTCCGGTAGACAGCAGCAAGGCAAGACGAACCTGTCTCGTAAATCCACGTTGCTAGAGTAAAACAAGCTCAGTTGGGTATCTTAACTCGTAGCCCATTTCGTCCCAAGGTCCAACTCGCCATCGGATTATATATATCGTGTAACCGCAATGTCGTAGCCGTAACCATGCCCCCCTCCTCACGCAATAACCAACGCATCGATCGCCGACTTCGCAATCTTGATAACGGTCTGACAGGTCGGCATGTCGTCCGACTTCCTGCGCATCACCATTACGCAGTCGGGCGGCTGCCAATGCCCTGTCGCCAGCAGCGCGTCCATCACCGCGTGCCGCTGCTTGCTCTTCTGCTCCATCTGCAGCACGATGTCCTTGAGCCCGATGTGCAGCGGCGCGTCCGCCGCGTCCACGGCCTCCATGTCCGAGAGCCCGTACACGTCCGCCTTGAGCAGCGCCCGCACCGTCAGCCGCCACATCGCCGGCTCCATCTCCCGGTGGTCCAGCGCGCCCCCCGCCGCCGTCCCGCACACGTGCGCCCGCTCCGCGTCCCCCGCCGCCGCCGTCGCGCCCCACAGGATCCCCCCCAGCCCGCGCAGCCGGAACACGAGCCGCCGCCGCTCGGCCGTCGCGCGCCGCGCCTCCCCGTCCACCGCCGCCAGGATCTGCTGGTACGCCTGCGCGATGCTCGGGATGAGGGCCGCGAGGAGCATCAGGTTCTGGAACGACCGCATCATCTCCGGCCCGGACTCGAAGTCCCCCGGGTCGATCCTGAACGAGCACACGGGGCAGTGGACCGCGTCGTACGCCGCCCGCGTCGCCTTGCGCGCGTGCCGGATCGCGTTTTCGACGCCGTCGGGCGGCTTCTGCATCGAGTCTAAGGCGAGGTATAGCGCGGCTGTGTGCGCGCACGTCTTTGATTTATTAGCCGTTGATGCGGGCGCACCGGTGCTGTCGGGCGTTGTAGCCGAGCTGGAAGTTAAATTCGGCGGGGGATCTAAGCTTGGAAGGTCTGCTGCCGGATGGTATAGAGACGGGTCGATATTTATCAAGAAGGGCGATTCGGTCGGGGGCTCAGGGTCGAAGCCGACGTCCCCGAGGCTATCGCCAGCGTAGCCGAAGGACCACGGGAAGCCCTTGTCCTGGGTGGGGGGACTTATGGGCATGTCGAGATTGATGTGGGAATCGCCCGCGGTCAGGAAATTAATAATAGACATACCGGGGTCTTGGGTATCTGGCGGGGTCTCGATCATGACTGTTTTATACGCGGGGTTGCCGTTCGTAGTAGTAGCAGCAGCAGCAGCAGCAGTAGTAGTAGCAACATCATCGGCGGCTTCGTCTCGTGGGCGTTTTCGCGGACGGCCCATCTGTTTCTGGGGAGAGTAGTGGCAGGCGATGCCTTCGCGCTTGCAACGCGAGCAGCCGTCGGGCTCTTTGGTGCAAGCTAGCTTACGCGTGCCTGTAGCAATGGTAAGTCCAATCTGGACCCGCGACGCAAATAAGGTAAGGTTAGATGATAGGTGTAGGTGAATCATCGCCAGGACGTACGGCATTCATCACAGGCCCTGTGCTTCTGAGCACATCCCGCCGGTTGGCTGGAAGCCTCCGCGGTTATTACCGTCGACATCTTGTGTGTCGATCTCGATATGAAGGTTCGCTCGAAATCGTGTCTTTCTGGGAAGATATGGTAACAGTACTATAAGATGATCATTTAAGATGATCGTTTGGCACAGCTCTTCGTTTGTCGAGACCTCGAGGGCTGGTTCAGGCTCCTTTCATCGATTCGTAAGCATCAATAGATGCAGGGAGATGGGGAGTACATTAGAATAGCTAGACAGTACCTCTTAATGTATGGGTTAAGTCTGCAAATTTAAGGTACTGTTTCTACCTGGCAATGTACTCAGCCGAGCCTCTAGGCTATACCTGGTTGATGGAGGGGAATTGTGGCGAATGCTAAGTTGTCATTGGTTCTTGTTATAGATATAAACGCCACTCTTCCCCCCTTTACTGTGCAGCGCCGTGTTCAGCTATACACGTAAATATATGCGAGGGTAAATAATAAAGCTACCTAGATAGGTATGTAATAAATAGCGTATCAAAGTTATATGATTTGAAGTAACGATGTCTTTTCTTCAAGACAAAAAAAAAAAAAAAAAAAAAAAAATCAAGTCAATCATCTGTATTAAGTAGCGTTGGCTACCTCTATCATAACTACTTTCTTCGCGCATACTAAAGACCGACCTCTCCTGGTTCGTAGGGCTTCAACATCCAATGATGCTATAGTTTCCCTAAGCCAGACAGTAAAAGAAAATCGAACCTACGAATCAGCCTGATGCATACTCTTCTCGCCCTGCGTATCTAGAAGTCTTGTAGACCTCACAAGCCGCTCTTTAGCGCATTGGCCAGCCGGGTCCTCATCTTGCATCTCGCCTACTGCTCTCAGGTCTGCTAGGAACCGTCGAATCCTTAGCCCTGTTTTCTCGCGAATCATCGCGTCGTACATGTTGTCTGCTGCCGCGTGGATGGCCACCTGAAGACCCCTGATCACATCCCTGTCATTGATATCTGCATCGTCGTAATCGAAGAATACGTCCAGATCCTTTAGAATGTCCTCCGTCTGGGGTATCTTAGGTAGCTTTTTGTGCGTCGAGGATTTAGTCACTGAGTGCTTTGGTGGTGGTAGCGGAGGAGCCTCACGAGTTGCCTTGGGTGGGGATTGAGACGACTTCTTTCGCATGGGTGATTTAACCGGCGGCATCCTCCGGTTTGCAAAGATAACCTCTTCGTTCTTTCGGGGATGACGCCTGGGAGTAACCCCAGAAGCCCGGTAGCCGGTATGGTGGGGTGAGCACAATTTTTGATTCGTTCTATCCGCTAAAGTCGGAGGGTGACTGTATAACCGACTCGACTCATCGGCTTCCTGTTCCAACTTTTCCAGATGTTGAGAAACCTCATCTAGCGCTCGTTCTAAAGAAGAAGCTCGGCTGGCAGCGTAACGTGCTGCTGATGGTAGCGAAGGGAGGGTAGATGGTGTTGTTTGTGGCGAAATAGTACGTTTACGTTGGCTAATTTCGGCAGAAGGAATTGGCACATCTTTTTCAAGGCGAGGATATATTTGAATCTTCGATTGCTCCGTACGAGTATCTGTATGGGTTGGGGAGTTCTCCCTTTCCTCTTCGATGGTTGCAGGGAGAGGTAGACGAGCCATGGCATTATCTCGCTTGCGTAGACCGGTATTCGTCATTGGCTGTGTTATCCCGCGTTCTGGACTGGCTCGCGGAGCCGCCGGTCTAGAATTTAGTCTCTGGTCACCCTGTTCGATATCTATCCACGATACGTTCCTGTCTGGCGACTCACGACGTGTGGTAATGTTTGCAGAAGGGGCCGGCCTTGAAGTAGCCCTACGACGGAGCCCAGACGGTCGAGTTCCGGGACTGAGAGAAGAACGATCGTGTGATGTATGTCGATGGTCTCTACCTCTCGCCTGATTTCCAACTTGAGCATCGTTGGCAGACTGAGGTTTATATTGTGCTTTAGTCTGAACGGTGCGATTCTCTCTAGAAGGCGACTTCTTCCTTAACCATGGCAAAATACTTCCCTTGTCTTTAGGTCTCGATTTCTTTATCTTAGACTTTGGAACTGGTAACGGTTCGATCGGATTACCGGCCGGGGTAAATTCTACATATGACCCAAAGCTCGAAGTCGACCGCTCGCTTAGGGCTTCATCTTGTCTATCAAATCCACCATCCGTTTGTACTGGGGCATGGACGTACTTAACCGAGCTGCTTACGGGCTTTAGGCTGTCTCTATGCTTAATCCGAGGCCTTCGGCTCTGCTCTGCCGATGTCACAGCAAGGCCAGCTGCTTCAAATTCTTTCTGATATGGTAAGAGCGGTTGGACAGTATGGTAGGACAACTTCGAGTCAGATTCGGTGGGCGTCATGACTGGAACCTTGCCAGCTGCCCCAGTGGCATCTGCGTATTTCTCAAGCTGTCTTGTGAAGCGATTCAGGGCCTTCCGCTGGCTGGATGTCCGAGACGGGATTTCTGATGACTGATAATGCTCCACCACCGCGTCTTCTGGTATGACTAGGGTTGATAAATGTCGCTGCTGGCCTAATGATCTGTTGATTGCATCCCAGACGAGGGGGTCTGCAAGGCCAAATCTCTTTTCTCGGACTCTTCCTCGGTTACGCACTGCGGTGCTCATGCCTCTCTGCCTTAGACCTCCGTGTATCTGACTGGTATGCTCTATTTTTTTAGCCGAAGAATTCCTATAACCAGCGGTTTGTGATGTGGCACGATCCCCGGAGGGCTTCTTATTTTCAACGGAGGTAATTGCCTGGTCCTTGAGATTAGGCATTTGTGAGTGCCTTAGCGTACCCCAGTATGGGTGGTCTTCATTGAACTCGGAAACTTGCATTAGTGAATACTGTTTGCCGCTACTCGCGGACTCTCCAGTTCCTCGTGAGGGGAGACGCCTGCTAACTCGGACACCATGTTTCTTCCGACTAATCCTGCGTTGTCGTTGTCGCTCTCCGGTAAAAGGTTCTAATAATGGGGCAGGAAATAATGTTTCGGTAGCTCTTTGAGGGAGCTGGTCATTTGGGATTGCTGTCGGGTGTGTGATTTTAGGTCGGCGATTGGGACTCCCCTTCTAAGGCAAACTGAGTTTAGCCATCGTCGATATTCCAAGATGGGCCCCAAAAATCTCAAATATATGTATGCTGGGGGGAAAAAAGGTGGATTAATTGTTCACATATTCAAAGTAGACTTGGTTTTAGAAAAGAAGTTTAGGGTCTTTCCTGGCCTCATTTGAGAATGCCTTATAAACTTGAGCAGTCGCCCTTGCTACCTCGAAGTGCCCGATAGATCAAAGTAGGAAGTTAGCAGAGACTGACTCCTTGAGTAAAAAACAAGATGTGGCTTCCCGTTCGAAATATTATTACTGTATTCGAGTAGTGACGGCGCTCAAGACGGGCGCAGTTGCGTCGTAATTCGTCGATGAAGTTCGGCAAACCAGAATCACAAAATCGTATGTATAGAAGAAATTGGTAGGATATATAGTAAACCTCATCTTATATCTTTTATTCCAGGTGCCGAGTACATCTCTAATTGGCGATGTCCCTTGCGTAAGAGAAACTCAATGACAGAAAAATCTCTCTTGTCAACACTGATGCTCTTCTCGAATTCAGATCTAAACTATGGGTTAGCTTATAGCACAGAGTAATAATGCATTAATATTAATATAAGGTCCTCAGTATACCTAATGAAAGATTCAAAGTGTGGTCGCGCAGCCTATGACCATTCGTCAGTTATAATGGCAACACATAGATTTGAGTGCAGATATACGAACCGCCGGTTTCTTACGGCTTTCACGGAGGCATTTACGGTAGAGTGATAGCACATCCCTTTGCAAGCCGGACAGACGCATTTTCAGTGGCTGCGCATCTAAGATAAATTCAAAATACCAGAGGGAAGAACAGAACAATAGACTGAAACGAACTTTGCTTGTTAATTGTTGTTGTGGAAGTCTCGGACATCATCAATTCAACTAATTCAAATTGCGGCAAATATGGATCAACCACTGCCCCCATTGTTTCATAACGTGTATCTTTAGATGGATATATTCACCAATTGAGATGTTGCAAGAAACATGAACGGGAAGCGAAAATACTTCGAATTATGAAATAATTCCACCGAGAAAATATTCTATGTAATATTATTGTACAAAAGTTATCCTTCTATGAACTCTTTATATAGTAACCGAGTCCTCTTAATAATGGTGGGT
Organism: Daldinia bambusicola; assembly: GCA_022478815.1. Lineage (NCBI taxonomy): Eukaryota > Fungi > Ascomycota > Sordariomycetes > Xylariales > Hypoxylaceae > Daldinia > Daldinia bambusicola. The sequence goes on from MU284189.1 coordinate 71,333, forward strand.
GGATACCTAAGAAGAGGTATTATATGTTTCCCGACCCAAGGTAAGAGAAAACTACATGTTGCAAAGCAGTCTACAAGGGAGAGACTACCTAATTTCACCATCGCCTTATCTTCCGCCCGCAGTGCTCGCTCATTAATGAAAATAGTAAATATGAAGAGGAAGACACCTCATCGGGACCGAGAATAAGCCCTTATTCCCTGAATAGCGACCCAGCCAGCGACGACGACTGCTACTATGATGCGTAACTCGCGTACCGCCGCTGCAGTGCTCGGATCAAGGCGGATCGTGTGTATGTGGTTGATGGCACCTGCATGCTGTGCGGCAAGCGAGAACGATTCCATGATCTTAGATGTAACGAGCTCGAGTTGTTCGTATGTCGTATCGAATTAGGGTGGTCTTGATGAACAATTAGGATATGAAATCTGTTGAAAATAAAATGCTATCCAAGTAACAAGCTGGATATCTCTTAAGAGTTTATGAACTTATGAAATTCAGCTCGTGAAGAGAGTTCATCAACGAAGTTACAGACTTACAGTCTATGATTCTTGTTTCTGTAGCTGAGTAAGGGTTAAAATTATTTAGTGACACAGTTCTAAATTTGTGGATTCTTCTCCGTTGCTTTTGAGTTTCAACACCGAAAAAAAAAAAAAAAACCAAAAAAAACCACTTAACCTCTTCTCAACTTCTTTCTCTCTTCGCATGACAACTCTCATGTAAGACCACAACGAAGTAAAAGGCAACTCGAATGTGACACTTACGAATTGTCCTAGTCTGAGAGAAGATTAAGAGGCTGACAATCTGTAACCTCCCTAGGTAAGGTAATACAAGGTATTTAATTAAATGCTAGGTAAACTTGAGCTGAGAGCATAACACTCGGTGATAGCATCATTTCATTTTTTTTTGGCGACCTATTATTTTTATATGACACGTCGCCGGATGGAAATACCATGAAGGTATACGTTGTATATAAATCTCCCATTTGGCCCCTAACCATTCCGCCACGACGGAGAGAGAAGCAACATTCATGCATGCAAATTCGCTAAGTGAGGGTATCGAGCATGCAAGAAGCGCCTCCTCGCTCATGCAAACCACGCAAATCACAACAAACACCACCACCATTAATGAAATTAAGTCGTCGTCGCCCATAATAGCAGCATTTAAATATCATAAATTAAAACCACGCACGCAAGCACGCCCCCTTAGAACTGTTACACCTTTTCGGGCACGTCGTGCGTCTCGATCGCGACCTCCTTCTCGACCTGGTCGAGGTTCAGGCGGGCGACGGCGGCCTCGTCGCCGTCGATGACCTTGGCGAGCTCCTCGAGCGTGGGGCCCTTGGTCTCGACGTACATGAAGTAGACGAAGGCGAGCTCGCAGAAGATCCAGCACGTGTAGATGAGGTAGAGCTTCCAGGAGTGCTTGAGGCCGAAGGCCTCGAACGCCACCGGGTTCGCGTACACGTTCAGGCACAGCGCCGCCTGGATCATGATGTTGAGCACCATGAGCCCCTTCGCCCGCAGCTTGTACGGCAGGATCTCGATCGCGTACCCGACTAGCAGGCCCGACCACGCGAACGAGTAGAAGAAGCTGAACAGCCAGATGAAGAATATCATCGCATAGTTCGCCCCCGGAGCCCCCCGCTCCCCGTATAGTCCCGCGCATAATGTCCAGAATATGAATACGCCGAACATACCGCCTGTCGAGGCAAGGAACATCGGTCGTCGACCCCATCGGTCCACGAGCGTGGCCATAGTCACCGAGACGATAAGGGCTAAGATCATTTGGCCTCCGGAAAGCTATAGAGAATTTTAGGTTAGAAACGTCATTCTTTCATCAACTAGGTAGTTATAACGAGTTAATCAAAGTTGGAAAGAGAGAGACCTACGCCGAACTTGGAGTTGGAATCCGTCACACCAGCCTGGTCGTAGAGAGTGCTAGCGAAGTTGGAAATAATGGCGTTACCAGACCACTGGGAGAAGAGACCCAGAGACAGGAGGACGACCAAGCGGTAGCGGTTGCCCTTCGTCTTGAAGAAGTCGAGGTAGCTGCTGTTGGCCTGGCTCTCCATCTCCAGCTTGATGGTCTCCCGGATCTCGCGGTACTCGAACTGGACGGTCGGGTGCTGCGCGTTGCCGTTGGCGTGGTACCGCGCGAGGATCTCGAGCGCCTGGTCCGACTTGTCCTTGGCGATGAGGTACCGCGGCGACTCCGGGATCCACCAGATAAACAGGATCTGGATGACGGAGGGGAGCGCCTGCAGGATGGCGGGGATTCGCCACGACCAGTCGTTCGGGATGTAGTTCGTTCCGAAAGAGAGCCACGAGACAACTGCCAAAGTGTTAGTACATACAGAGCTCTTCTTTCACCATACGTGGAGCGTGGAAAGGCGAGACGAGACGAGACGTACTGATGGCACCAACGTTCCATAGACAGTTGTAGACGGCCGTGAGACGACCACGATGCTGGGGGTGAGCGATCTCGGTCAGTAACATAGGAGAGGCAATCTGAGCCAAACTGTTTCCGAATCCCATCATGGCACGACCGCCCATGAAGGTGTTAATGCTCTGCGCAGTTCCTTGTATGAGAGCGCCAGCGATCATGATAACGCAACCGACGGCGATGGGTACTTTTCGGCCAAAGTTATCAGCTAAGATGGGGCTGTAGACATTGTCAGAACACGCAACTTCCGTACCGTCGCGGCCCGCGAGACAGAGAGAGGGAAGGTGCCTAGAACTTACACCATGGGAATCGAGGCCAAGCTGCCGATCTGATACAACGCAGCAAGGAGACCGAGCTGTGACCCTTGGGGGTTGTTGAAGAACGCTTTCCACGTCTCGAATACTTGTACGGAGTTGAAGAAGGAGCTACAGGTATTCATTAGTTAGCAAATCCTTCATCAATATCCAGCCGTGTAAGTTATACCCATCGTAACCGGTGGTCGCCGAAGCGACGCAGAGTATGAAGCAGTAGAAGTATAGCTTCCTTAAACCGGGGTCTCTTATCCAGTCTACCTTCTCGAAGGCCGGGGCTTCCTCCTGCGCATGGGCAATCTCCTCCTTACGAGGCGCCTTCTGCGTGATGGCGGCGATTGCCATTGTGGCGGTTTATGGTCGTGAGCTTTTATTTCTTTCACGGGATCGACTGGCGGTTAGATATGTCGAAGGCGGTACAACCTTAAAGGGAAGACTCTCACTTGGTCCTCCGGTGAGGTTGAGACTTATTATAAAACCTTGGTCTCTTAAAAGTTGAATGGTTAAAGACGCGAGGGTCTTGCAGCGAGATGCTTGAAATAAAGCTTGAAGGGAAGGAGGACCAGATATAATATAATATACCTAACTACATGGTACTATATACGATCTATGGAAGGGACCAGGGACTGTAGCAAGGGTAGTCCATCTTGCTGAGGACGGGCGACCGGACCGGTAGAGGAGCTCACTTGGACGAATTGTACCTAGCCCGTAGCCATCTCACTTTTTTTCTGGACGCGAGATCTGGAAATGGGGACCCTTTTCCTCATGGCGAGGTACTCACATGTGCGAGTGGATTGCGGGTCTCCTCCTTACCCCATTGCCCCCCCATACCATCCCCTAGGCTAGTCTCCCCCCTCGTGGTGCCATGACCCATGGGGAATTAAGACGAAGGAAGTAAGATGGGCCGGGGTGTGGGCTATCACTACAACTACAAAGGGGAACCACCCGTTGGCCACGAGGAATTTGGGGATCAAGAAACCAAGAGAAAAGAAGAAAAAAAATCCGCATTTCGGTTAATGATCTTAATTCTGGATGCGCCGAGCACAAACGATCTGGTTCCCGGCCGAGTTGTAGCGCCACCCGCACATAATTAGGTCAACAACAACAACCCGTTTGGTATGCCTTGCAGATGCTGTCTATATTGCCCGGTAGTATGTTTGCATCTGCAATAGGCATATACCTTAGTTAAAGACCTTCATGCTACGTACTACTTCGGTAGCAGTAGATCTTCTACCGTGCCTGGGATAATTCTGCGGGAGGGTAGCTCTCGCCGACGTATCGACCGGCAGCCCATGTCACGGATTTTGATGTGATAAAATAATCGGGTTAACAGGGGGTGTCCGTAAAGGCGTTGGAACACTTCGAGAACGCATAACAACACGCTCCCAACTGTATAGGTATACATGCTACCCATAGTACGGTAATCGTAGATGCCGCGTGTGATGAGCTCCCTCAGCGAACAGCTCGATGCGAGCTGTCTTTGGTTGGATATAATCAGATTTGCGGGGAAATACTCGACCAGTAACACCGATATCCTGGAGTTGATCCCACCGCGGGACATGAGAGAAGAAGTTGGTTTTGCTTTGGGTTGTGTAAGTTATCCTATGCCAAATCCATTTCGCATAAGTATTGCTCCCATTGGAGGGCAATTGGGTGGTATTTGGATGGTGTACTATGTATTATTATTTTAGCGACAGCACCATTTTAGGACGACGACCTCTGTTTCAAGATGGTCAACCCATGCCCTCTCTAAATTATCCCTACTATGAATTCATTAACGACGTGTACCCCCGAACTCCATAAGACTATGATCGTCTATTCTGGTTTTAGTCTAGACTGATTGGTTCCACGGTGTCGGAGACGGGCCTAGAATATACTAATACCATGGACCTGTCTGTGTGTTAGACAGAATTTAGAATACGGTACATGCGTATTAGAATCCTTAGGGTTTAGGAGCTTTTTTTTTTCTTTTACGCGTGAGATAGTACATATAATAAATACCAAAGCTTCAAGTTCCCTGTCGATGATAGCTAGAAGCATAGGAATCGGATTGCCGTTGAATTTGCAGGCCTCCATAAGTCACACCTTGGCCGAAATAATAGATTGACCTATCGTTTATATATCAAATAGAAAGTTGCACCACAGCGAAGCAAGCAAATTTTGGTTACAATGAAGCATCTCTATTGCCGTACCTAACCTAGAACATGTTCATGTGGCTAGCAAATCCGGCCACTGAGAGCAGCTATAATGAAAAAACTCTTCTTCATCAGAGGAATCCATTATTCACAGTTTTCTCCTCGTCCATAGGAAATGGATTCGGATTGTTGGGATAGTGCTATATACGACCCGAACTATGACCCGAACTACTTTGCGGCGGTCGTAACAGAATTAAATTAACCACGCTTGGCATTCTGCCCCCCCTTTCGATCCCCATTCTCCAATGCTTGCCCTCGTCCATCTTTGGACGCTTATGACGGGTAGATTGCTAAAAGAAGCTAATCGACCTCCCCCTAACTGCCTATATGGTATTTGGGGAAGCTTTTCGTGGACCTAGTTACCCAAGGTTGGTTAGGTACATTACTGTATAATACGCCCTCCTTCCATACACACACGTTCATTAGACATTCAGTATACTCGCAGTCTAATAGCTTCAGAGAGGGACGAAAGGAATACTAAGTGACTAGACCAGCGGCAAGGGGTTTCGGGATAGTAATCAGGTTGGGACCTGGGTCAGGCGCTCCAAGCTGTCAGCTAAACAGACAATCCGTCTCGCTTTCGGGATAACGTCCCGCGAAGCCGGACAATTGGGGAAGTCGACTCAAGCAAAAAAACAATGCAGTGCGCGTCTGCGTTTGGAGCCTCAATACGAATTCAGCTTTAGCGGCCAGACGCCCTGACCAAGCAAGCCACATGGCAACACGGCTTATTGTCTTAGTTGGGACATCGTGAGGTCTTAGGTAAGGGGGTCTCAATTGAGAGAGATGGAGTTTTTTTTTTTTTTTTTAACTAGACCGCTAGACGTCTGATTGCTAATTTTTTGTTATTGAATGCTGACCGATATAAGACGATGTTGTACAATACAGATGCGGTGTAAGTGGTTGTGTATTGTTGTACCTCGGTATACGCTGGTTCCACCAAGTGCAAGTTCAAGTTCAGTTCAAGTGATGCGATGTAACTACCTGCGCGCCGGATTCTATCAAGCTGCAGATCCCCGTGGAGCTGTTTTTTTACCAACTATAGTAGAGCGTCTCTACACGTAGTTCGCCCCCAGATCTGGGGAATTTGGGGCGCTAACTCGCAGAGGTGTCCCCGTGGGAGCCCCGGATTTCACGAAGGAATGGCATCGTCGGACCGCTGCGACGGCTCGCGAGAGTAAAGCAAGCCACCACAGCTAGTACGGTTGAGCATAGCGACAACTCGGAAAATGACGTAAATTTAATAGGTCTACCCCTTGAAATGGTGGGGTGTATTTAGATTGCAGGGGTAAATTACAATGTTTAAATACATATTTGCGCGTAAAACCATACACTATACGCTAAACGAAGCGTACTAAGTGGAGAAGCATTCGCTTATTTTAGCTGCATATGCCAAGCTTTTCAGCTCTATAGCCTGGTAATTAGCACTGTACTAGCTTGACACTAAATATAAGGGCGGGTAGTAGCTCGTACGCTAGATTCTAGGTGATTTAGCACTATAATTATAGGGGATTTAAGGTGTTTAACAGTAAGTTAATACCGTACAGCTCCTTTCTATTCATACATGGCTTACCTAAACTTGGCTATACAGTTCAACCAATAAAAAGACATACATCTTAGAGGCTAAAAAAAGGGAAGCCTCTTTCATGAATAATATATTATAAATCCATATTTACCTTGTTTACCAGCCGAGGGGTATGTGTATTGCACTTTTAGGGCATTTTCCGAGTTGTCGCTATGCTCAACCGTAAGCTAGACCGTTAGTGTAGCTTCTGAAGGAGCTTACTAGCGGCATTCGCTTAGTGACTCGTAAATATCGAGCCATGTTAATCAAGTCATCAGCAAGGCGGCAAGTTCAATGCCCCCCCCAATGCGCCGCATAGTGCATTTTCAGAGGATCAATCTCTTGATCCGATACGCTAGTACTGAGCAGAGGTTCTTGAAATCTCGAGCCTTCAGCTGCCCGTTCAGAATTCTAGACCGGTGGATCACCGTGGGCGGGATGGGGATGAAGCCATTTAGCCTGAATACGGCAAAAATGCCTGGCCAGTTTATTTGCCGGGGCCCCATGTACGGGATGACCAGGGATTATATTGGCGGAAGCTTCCGAGGCAATGTAGGCTCTGTCAGAATTGCGGGATGGGTTACAGTTCTGCAAAGCCGTTCTATGTTGGCACATGCCAGCCTAGCAGCCTCGTAAGTTAGCTCGACGAAGCCGTACATTGTATCACGACCAAAAGTACCTACGGATGAGGAAGCCGGGGGAATTGTTAGATAATTGTTAGCGAGCGTCGACGCAGTCTTTATTGTTCAATAGATGATTTTGCTACGGCTAGAATTCTAGACTACCAGCCGCGTCGAACCGCAATAAGTGAATACCAATCCTAAGGCATTATTATATGTTAAATTATCACTACGAAGCCACTCGTGCTCCGACAATCGGATGTGTTTTGTTCGCTATGCAATGGTCAGGAGGGAGTTATCATGTAGTTTTTCCCATCCGTGTGTGTATTAAGTTGAACATTGGTAAGCAAGATAACTTGGAAAGATGATCGAGGAACGACAGTACCTATTGAAAGGGCTCATACTCCTAGGGGTACTAGGCTTAGGATATTGACCTGAACTTACAATCAAGTCGAAAATGGATACAGCTATAGTTGATGCAAGGGAGAGCTGAACCAAGCATCATAACTGATTGGCCGCCTAGCATGCGCTCTCCTATACCCAGGTGTTTGTTAAAGAAATCTATTTTCGTCGGCTGCATAAATCAAGCGGCGCAATTTTCTGTCGGTTATGGGCTCGAACACAATTCAGCCTGACAGCGATAAATATCCGTCGAGTCCACATAGCTCCCGGTATGAGGTAACGGCAAAGAGCGTACCGGTCGAGCATAATTCCCTCAGGACCTGCATAACTTTGAATATCAAGATGGACCGAGAAATTGCACCGAAGAGTGGATTCTTTCTTTATTACTTCCTGCTAAGCGCCAGTCAATGCATAACGCATTTCGCATTTCGCATTTTTTGAGGTCTATTGCCTCATGTCTATCCGATCCGGAACGCCGGCTCGCCGTAATCCAATCGGTCCCTTAATGTACAGAGGTTTTTCTTCTTTCTAGGAAGGGATCGTGATCTCCTTCTGTAGCCCTTTGAAAGTCTATACTTGAAACCCGAAGCCGGCCATACATGATCGATACTGATCTATGGTCGTCTTGCAATCGCTGGCGGGGTCGGCTGCTTTCGAGAATAGCATGCATTCGTCGCGCTTCGACTTTTCGTCTTTGCAGACACAGCAGGGCTAATGAGCAAACAAGTTAGTACACAAGTTAGTATGGTTGTGACAAGTGAAAGTGATTGTGTTCGTACCTTCGGCTTCGAGGTTGCGAGTGCTTGGGAGCCGGGGCTCACAACGGGCTTGATCTCGGAGTTGGAAACCGAGGCTATATCAAGTTAGCAAGAGACAATGGCTGACGGACTATCGGATAAATTTCTTACGCATTGAGATGCTTTGCGACGCCATTGCGATTGTGTCCTTACGAGTTAATGGTATTAGTTAATGGTATGTGAGGGAACGTGCAGACGGATCAACAATTTTATGAACTTTTTGTCGCAGAATGCGGCGGAACTGCCAATTAATGATTCAAAAAAGATGGGATGGTATGACGCGATTTGTAATTGACGAGCGATTACTCAAGCATACAGATAACCGATAAGACCCCACAGCCGTACTAGTAAATCAAGCATATGCCAAGCCTCTAGTTATACCTAGCTGGAACCTGAGGACATACTTTTGATAAAAGCGCTATGCGCATATCGGATCCTGGGCCTCGATTATACGGTACCTATTATACGTGCGTAGAATGCGCATAATGACAATAGTCAACAACACCGGATAAGTAAACTACCTGATTTATAAAATATAGCAAAACGCTTCTCGCGACGTTGGTGAAGGCGTAAGATGTAAACGCAAATTAATGTATATAGGTCTATAGAAAATACCATTCTTTGTTCCTTCTTTTCTATTTTGTTTCTTTCTTTTCTCCTAGCTTTTTTTAGCATCCCTCCTTACTATTTTGTTTCCCTATTGTCACATAGTATATATCCCTTCGAAAACCAATAGCATGATAGCATGAATTTTCCTATCTTGCCGTTTTATTATTATTCTAGCTACAACTTGGTAATTTGCATTACTTGCCAGTACGCTTCTTTGAGTACCACAGTACCTACACAAAGCTCGCTATTCGTGGACCCGGTGATTCAACAAGGGATACGCGATCTAGAGCGAGCAGGTCAGTTGGCGGCGTGGGCGCCCAACCTAACGGACGAGAAGATGCCACTGGATGATCCTTGGGTGGATTATACTGGCTGGGATAGGCGCCTACGGGGCCACCTCAATCCCAAAGCCCTCGACCGACTGATTGCTGCCGTGGGCCCCGCGGGATGACGAACCGGTGATGCAGGTGATATGGGACAGCTGCAAACGGGTGGCCGACAAGGCGTGGCTTCATCTACGCAACGCGGAGCCGGGTTCGTACGTTTGTTCTTGCTGAACCGGATCGACGGGAAGATGCCGCGGTCATTCTTCCGCCTCCAGGAATTGAGCTGGAACCGGTACGCGGCCTGGGTGGGCCATATACTCTTGCACCTGCAGCGCACGCGGACCTGGGCGAAGAAAGAGCACCTGCCATACCATCCTGCCCAAGATTGATACCTTCATGGTTCATCCCTTTGGCAGTCAGCAACGCGCGCCCACGCCAATCTCGTGGCTCCTATATATGTTCGCTTATAGCAAGAGCATCGCAACAATGACAGCCACAGATCGGAGGATAGCCTGGCATGGCCATCCTGCCTCTAGAAGAGCCCGACAGGACCGTAATACCTAGGTACAAAAGAGCCCGAACTTTAAGTTGCCAGCGAGATGCGCGGTAGGTGCATATTTTCGAAAAAGCTGTGTAAGGGATGCAACCAAATAAAAACGCTTAGAGAGTTGCGGCAAGTTTCCTAATCCAGATGGGCTGGGTCGATACAATATCCCGAACGAACAAGTTCAGGCACATTATTTGATCCGCGCACTATTAACATACCTAGATTTTATGGATTAGGTATATGCTTGACTTTTGGCTCAGACCTTCGTAAAGTCCGATCTTTGCGTCACCTGGGCTGCTGGGTTAGGTATGCTACTTTAGCTTCAGTGTAAACGCCGCCGCCGCCAAAAAAAAAAAAAAGTTCCAAGATTTCCGTTTTGGTACTAAGACAACTCGGACAACTCGGAATCAAGGTCTTCTAGACCGTACATGACCAAGCTTTGACTTAGCATTTTATCCGCTATACTTTAAATAGCTGTTATTACCGGAGAATACGAAGCTTTCTCTGCTCGTTAAATGATATAAGATAGGTAAATACCTGCATTAACAATATGAACACATACGGATTCCTTCTAGCCTCTTGTTGTTTCATAGTCTAAGTCGTCCAAGTCTTATCTATCCTGACTTATATTACACCTCAAGTCGGGGTTCTCTGCTTTTATATCAAGAAATAGCATTTGTGAATTGTATAATGCGGAGAACTGCGAAAGGAGTTGTTGATTTCGCAAAATACTGAAACCGGCTTCTTCGGAACCATCAACCATGACCTCAGGTCCACGACCCTAGTCCGCTAATATGTCGTCAATACACATAAGAAAACCGTCGCCATTATAATGTATTTACCACCTTATAGGCTACGTTTGGTTACCAGCTGGAAGGATAGCTGAACCAGCCTTGACAGCTACCTCCCTCCTAGGTAATATCAAGGAGGTAGTGAGCACAGACATGGCTAAACCCCCTATAGCAGCTAACGAAGAAGTGGGTACGAAGACAGGGTCTATGATAGTTGAATCGAAAGAACACTGCATTCAATGCACGCTATCTTCGGGTCTCTCTCAAAAGACCATTCCTTTGAAAGCATCTATTTGGTGTTCTAGCTATTATATTTACCTGCCATGTCAATTTTCTCTGCTCGAAACTTAACCGTTCAACGGTAGGGAGGCTTAATGACTCTCTTCAACAGGATTGTTTTCCTTTGATTCTCGGTTTTATTTCATCCCGTTACCCCCGAAGGCGAGGTGTTTAGGGGTATTTATATCCGAAAGTAAACATGACAACAAGCCTCCGTAATGCGGTACTAGCCGCACTCACAATTATACCTGCAGTCCAATCGGTTACGGCAGCTTCAGCGAAATTTACTAACATACCAACCCATACTCTACACTCTCAGCAGACGTGTGCAGGCGATGTAGGATGTACCTGTGAAGTCCTTCATAAAGCTCTAACAGGCATAAATGGAACCTTGTTCCCCTCGGAAGGGGCAAATTATAAAGACTTCGAAGATGTGAATTAGTAGGCTATTTCCCCATGTATGCTGAGGCATCCCCCGATGATTAATTCGTCTTTCCTTTTCTAGTTCTGCCGCGTGCCGGCTACCGGCTGCGTGTATTGTCAATCCAAAGAATGCACAGGAAGTCTCTACGGTAATAAAAATACTCTCTGAGGCTGGGACCAAGTTTGCCGTTAGAAGCGGTGGCCATAACTATATTCCGGGCTTCGCGAGCATCGACGAAGAAGGGGTTCTGATTTCGCTCTCAAGCTTAAACTCAACTGAGTTATCAGACGACAAGAAAACGGCTAAAATTGGACCTGGGAGCAGATGGCAGGCCGTTTACGAAGCTCTCGTTCCCGAGGGTCTGGTTGTGGTCGGGGGACGTGTCGGGCCTGTCGGTGTTGGCGGGTTGATGCTTGGTGGTAAGTTACCGTATCATGCAACCTATGACCGGGGATTATCCTGAAGCAATTGAAGCTGACATTAACAAGGCGGATTAAGCTATTTTGCGACCCAACGAGGTCTCGCGTTCGACAACGTCAAGTCATATCAAGTTGTCCTTGCTGATGGCTCTATTGTCACTGCATCCGCTGACAACAAGTATTCGGACTTGTATAAGGGGTTACGAGGCGGCGCCTCCAACTTTGGTATCGTGACAAGTTATGAGCTTTACACGTACCCCATTGGTGACTTCTACGTCGATGCCCGCGCCTATAGTCCGAACCAGACCTCTGAATTTATGCATGCCTTTGCCAAATATCAGGAGGAAGGACAGTCGGATCTTTTATCAAGTGTTACTGGTATGTATTACACAACCCCAAATGCAAACTCAGTTCTTCTGATTAAAACTAACATTAAAATAGTATGTTTTAATGAATAATATTTATATCTCCCTACTTTGTTCTCTTTGGCCAAGTGTTGAGAGCCGGGTGTATGTGATGTATTAACGCATAATAGGTTCAATTGCTCGAAACTGGTCCAACTCTCCTTCTGCTCTACAACAAGCCAGTACAGCATGCTAAAGCCTTCGATGCCTTTTATTCCCTTGCGCCATACCAACCAATCTTGCCGGCTTTCAATGGTTCGCTTTTGGATATCTTAGCATTGACGGGATCGCGATTTTCGACTGGTGAAGTGCGCACTTATGGAGAAACGTTTACCCACAAGGCAGATGTTGATCTAATGATCGAGCTACACGATATTTTCACTGAGGAGACGAAGAACCTTCCCGTGAACGCTTCGGCGGTTTGGGTACCAAATGCAATTCCAGCCAGCGTGGCTACGCTAGGGAAACAGCACGGCGGAAATTTGATAGGCTTAGAGGAGGTACCGCAACAATGTGAGTTTGTCATTACATTCTACAACTTATTACTAGCAGGTGCTGACGGTATCCTCATAGGGTACGAGTGGTTCATTACATGGACAGATCCAACTCAGGACACGACTATATTCAACATCTCCCAACGGATAACCCAGCGTTGCACAGAAGCTTCCAAAGCGAAGGACTTGCTCCTACCTTACCTTTTCATGAACACAGCGGGCAAGACGCAGAAAGTGCTGCAGAGTTATGGCGCGAAAAACGTCGAGTTTATTAAAACGATGGCTGCTAAATACGACCCTAAACAAGTCTTCCAGAAACTGCAGAATGATGGGTTTCTTATTCGGAACTTGTAGGACTTGTGTACTACATGTTTAGTTTTACTCGGTATATTTTAGTTAAGGGATTTGTATATAGACTGGATTGCATCGATGCGTACCTGTGCAGGAGGATTAGTAGCATAATAATTAATCATACTAGACCTTTATCTTCGGGACGGTTGTCACTGATGAAGTTATCATATCGCACAAAAGCACGAAATTAGAAAAACCTTAGCCCATAAGTATAACACCGATTCGTGGAAGCTGTAGGCTGATTAGATTCGACCTCTAAGAGGGGGAAATTTATACATACGTCTATCAAACAATGTGTGCTTCACATGCTGGATGTAAATGAGCGGGTAGTCAATGATTCTTATAGAGTACTTATAGAGTACTATTATTGCGAGACTGGAACTTATCTGCAATTCATCCTCATCATTATATGTATTTATTTAGTTATGATAAAACGACCCGAAGAGCCGTCTCACATATGGTATGAATAGGGGTATAAATATCCGCTTTATAAAACCTCATAAAAGGATAAAACGGTTCTGCTCCGTTTAATCGCATACTATTACACCGTTTCCCGTTTCCCGTTTCCCGTTTCCCCTTTTACCCCGCCAACCCCCACTACCAAAACATATTCCTGGATTTGGACTCTGACTAAACGAAGGCATTATAGGCACCTGCATTTCCAACGGTTAGGCAGCTACTTAACCATCCTTATTTAAGAATACTCTTGTTTGTAGACTCTTCTTACTTGTATTCACTCATTCATCTTAAGAAAAGCTCAAGAAAGTTACATACTTAGTCCTACACCACAACCTAGCCAACCAAAATGCCTGCCCCATCACCACTCACCATCGCGACCCAGTCCGTCCAGCGACTCGTCAAGGAAGAGAAGTACTACCGGAAGGAGCTCACGCAGCAAACAGAACGCGTCAAGAAGCTCGAGGCAGAGCTCAAAGCTGCCGGCGAAGACGCGGATGGGAACTCCGGGTTCGTCCTGAAGCAGGAGGTAAGCCATCATATCTAAGTTCTTTCCTCCCCCTCCCCCCCCCCCCCCTCCTCCTTTCACCTTGGCGGGAAGGACTGTGCTAACTAGGTCGTTTCCCCCTCCGCAGCAAAAAGCCGTAGACGAGACCCGAGCCGTCTTTGCCCCGCTAAACAAGCGCATCGAAGAGGCCGTCCAACGGCTCGAGGAGCAGATCGCGACGGCCGAGAGCGAGGACGCGCCCGCGGACGAAATAGCTAAGGCGAAGGAAGCTCTGGAGCTGGGCAAGTCGGTGGGGGAGCCGCCTGTTGCGTGAAGAGGGGAGGGGACATGCTCTGTCATAGATGAACGATGAAAAAATAATAATAATATACTTATGGACTACGACAACACAATGAGAGTGTAGGATTACGAAGAACGAAATTAATACATAGTGATACCACGATTCCTACCGAGAAAAATAGAACGGAGTCGGAAGCTTGTTTCGTATTATTATTGTCCTTTATTAAGAAGGGGGGATCTGCTTGAGTAGGATAGGATAGAATCAATAATCAATGACCCTTCCCCCCTTCCTCTATTAATCTAATATTGTGCCATGCTGCTTGCTGGGTATTATTATCCCCTTACTCTCGTAACCTGGATTTACTTGCGTACGTATGTGTGTGGAGTGTCACTGCAAATCAACGCCGCTACACCAGCTCCAAGATAAATCTCAAGGCCGCAGGACCTGTCCATCCATAACTTCTCGTTCCTCCTCTTCCTCTTCCCCTGCTCCAGTTCGCGACCCTCCTAGGATATATCCATGCTCTCGCCGTTACCGTTGCCAGGTCCCTCGACTGTGATCTGCGGCGTCTGCGCGGCGTCCTCAGCCATAGGCGTATCAGCCTGCTGCGTCTGCTGCGTCCCCGGCTCATCCATCTCGACGTCCTCGCCCTCCTCCAGCTCCTCTCTCGGATTCTGGCTTCCTGCCCGTTGGCTCGGCGCCTGGCTCTCCGCTCGCGAGAAGCTTCCGCTAACATCCGGCCGCGGCTTCAGTCCCGATTGTCCCCCGGCAGCCCCAGCCCCAGCCCCAACACCGGGACTATCTGGTCTGGGCGTTCTCCCACCGCCAGACACAGCACCGCTATCCGGATGCGGCGTGTTATTCCCACTAACCAACCCACCCTTCCCCGGCGTCCCCGCGGCTTCGCCGTCCTCCGCGTCGGAATCCATGCCCTCCCTCCGTTCGACCTCCTCCTTCTCGTCGCGGATCAGCGCCCGCAGCCTCTTCCCCTCCTCGACGAGCCGCTCGAACTGCTCGCGGCGCTCGCGCCACGTCGCGCCGTACGTCTCGCTCTCGCGCCGCAGGTCCCCGCACTCCTCGGCGAGCTTCGCCAGGTTCGCGACCTGCTCCGCGCGCGGGCGCAGCATCCGGTTGTTCGTGATGCGGTCGGCCAGCTCGTCGAAGCGCCGGCGCTGGGCGAGCGTCGCCCGCGCCGCGTCGAGCCGCGCTTTCAGGCGCGCGTTGCCCTCCCGCACGGATTCCATCGTCGCGAGGATTTGCAGCCGGTCGGCGCCGTAGCGCTCCCGCTCCTGCTCGTTGGCCGTGCCGAGGAGCTGCAGGCGCAGGATCTGCGCGTCGAAGGCTTCGAAGTCGAGGATGATGTCTTCTTTGAGCGCGGCGATGTCCACCGCCGGCGAGGAGGAGGTGTTTGCTTCGGCATCGTTGTTGTTGTTGTTGTGGCTGTCGGGAGGAGGAGTGGGTAGCTTTCCGGGGCTCGTGAAGGCGCCGGGCGCGACGAGGCGTTTGGTTAGGCGCTTGAAGGGCTTCTCTTCTACGTTAAGAAGACGGGTCTTGTGTAGCTCGTTTTCCTCCCGCTCGTCGAGGAGGCCGAAATGAGAGGTCGCCATGATTGCGAGATACGTACCAGATTTTCGTATCGATGTATCTGAGATGAAGAAGGTACGTAGATGATAGCTCGGGGGTAGGGGTGATAGCTGTTATAGCTATTATGGCTGTTTCAATGTTGAGATGAACAATGAACGTTTGATAATGGAATATTAGGTAGATAATGAACATTTGATAACGAATATTTGATAATGAACATTTGATAATGGAGCTTAGGGAATTTAGAAGTCAAACACGGCCGCGACTAGCTTATCGATAACATATACACCATGGATAAGTGAATTGTGGGCTGTCACTGGAAAAGCCGCGATAACTGCATGCCACACGTTTCCGACTTATGCTTAAAGTAATCAACACTCTATCATTCAGGCCTCTCTCTTCACGTACAGTATCTTTTTGAACCTAAGTCACCTTCCTACAACCTATTACAAACAATAAGGAGTTTGTAGTGTAGCGTAGGAAGTTAGCGTAAGTAGCGGGAAATGAAGTGATATGAGTCTTTTTACTATGCCCGCTATTATGACTTTTTACAAACCTGACGCATCCATGCTACGCTCGACGTACGTTATAGATCCAGAGACTATGAGGATCATCTCTCATCAAGCCTTAACTAAGTTTCTAGCTCTTCTCCTCTCGTCTTCGTTGAGGACCCAGTGGATACCCTCCTCGTCCTCGTCGTTAACCAGCTCTTCCCACTCCTCCTCTTCCATATTAGCCACCATAAGTATCTGCGATATTCTCGCGAACAGCTCCCTAACGGCGTAGTTACCTCGGGAAACAGTACTAATGATACCCGAGAAATCCCGCTCCATTCGTATTGCGCCGTACGCGCTGGTCTTCCCGCTGTAACTCCACACCCTTTTCTCAAGCGTCTTAGATAGATCCGTCGCTGTGAGATCCATGAGCGCCGTGAATGTTTTAGGGGTCATTATTCGTGAAATAGGTTTCATTAAAGCGTCCCATCCATTCTCAAATCTTCGGTGAACACGATCTATCACTTCGTCTTCATCCTCATCGTTCTGCCGTGCAAGTTCTGCTAGTTCATCTTCGGTACGCCAATAATCAGCATCGCGGAACGTTTCAACTAGTACCGGTTTTAATCTTTGCTTGACGACCGCAGAGAACAAGACTCTCAAAGCATCAGATATCAGTTCGCCAGTCTTAAGGGCAAATGTGGAATGCAATGTGTTGAGTGCCGAAGTTACGAACGTAACATCGTGCTCGAACGGGAAGGACGCGGCAAGAGGGCTAGACTCGGTAGCTCCATTAGGTTGATCCGGGGAAGTGCCTAGTTGCGATGTAATTATGCGATCTAGATAATCTTTTGCAACATCTAGGCTGTTAATGAGAACGATGAAGGAAATGATCTTGTTTTCAGGCGGGAGCCCCCCTTGAACGGTTGGTTGCGGATATGATTCATCTCGCATTCTCCGCTGGACCATTCCAATAAAATCAGACCCTAGTACTCTTCCGACATCAGGAATTACCGAGGCGGCTACGTCACGTTGTGCTGTTGACAGAGCCTTCTGGATTATTGTACTGACGATATACATAACATCGTCTACAGCCGATATGATGTAAGGTGCATTTCCATCTATAGGCTTGTTCATATTAAGAGACAAACCGGTGGGCGATTCGTCAAGTTGGAAAGCTTTTTCAACAGATCGTCTAAAAAAGAATAAAGCCAAGGAATTGTAAGGTGAAGTTAGCTTTGATGCGATCTTTCGACCAAGGTTGGATTTTGTGACAACCTCAGGTATTGATAGAGGTGCATCTTCAGGGGTATCCGGATTCTGTACATAGGATTAATCATTAGAACACTTAGATTCGATTGGCAACAACTTACTCTGCATTTGCTGGCAAGGAATTTTGAGTATAGCGACCAACGGCCGAGCATGATAGAGATCTCACTAAGTAGAGCATCTACCTCTTTCATGTCTACGCCTTCGTCCTCGCTATTCCGTGCATTGGTACCACCACCTAAGGCCGGAGAATTCATGCGCGGAGTACCTGTTAGGGTTCTCTGCGGAGGCAAGAAGCTCTGAACTAAGAAGGAAAATGGATAACTTTTTGCGTCAGTAAGTTTCCTATCGACGCTCCTCTCATCGCCCCACGAATCCAAAATAATGCCACCTTGCACATCAGCTTCCATTTGGAGTCTCTCTATGACTTTGACCATTTTGCCTTCACCGTAGTGCCTCTCTACGAGTCCACCGTGGCTCTCGACAATTTGGGCGATATGCTCAAAAAGTTTCGTGAGTGCGTTGGCGTAAAAGAACCCGTCTCTTTTCCCCGCGTCGCCAGGTGTTGCCTTAAGTGTTGCCCTAGCTGTGCCAGCAACACCCTGACATACGTATCGTCCATATACGTCTAATCCAACGTCTCCTCTCCCTATTAAAGGAAATAACTTGAAAAATCTTGTGATCTTGGCGCCGTCGCCTTCTTTGACGGCTTTCTCGAATTCTCGTAGAAACAGACCACATAAACTCTCCTTCGCATTCTCAAGCGTTATCCAAGGCGCGTCGGGAACCTCTACGCTTGGCACCATAGCAGCTGCGAAGCGACCGCGTATAATGGGCTCTGGTACCTTGCTTGCGCGGGAGATATAACCTGCTGCGGCTTCCCAGTCCTGGGGAGCGCCCATACTACCCACCACTCCATGGACACATGCTTTGAGTTCCGCGACCTGTTCGACCACCTTCAGCGTTTGCTGCACTCTGTCTTTTTCTAAGTCGAGTTCCTTGACTCGACTAGAAAGTCGTCCTGCAGTATCGGCAGCTGAAGAGAGCATGCCATTGCTTATAGATCTCGTCGCGATGACTTGGGAGCCGAGATTCGCACGAAGTAGATCGAGCCGGCCTAGCTCGCGGGACAGGTCAGCTTGGGAGGAGAGAAGCGCATTAAGGCGATTGGTTATGCTGGTCTCGCGCACATGTAGAGCAGCTAGCCCAGCCCGAACGTCGGAAAGAGTCGAGGCATCGTGAATGGAGGAAGCCGACGGAGGGTTATTGTTATTTATAAGCTTATTGGAAGCTTTCTGCGTTGTTGACACCGAGGAGTTGCCATTGGGGACGTTGTTGGCGGACATTGGGACGCTTTTGTGGGAAGTGCATAGCGGCTTAAGATGCTCAAGCCTGAATTGCTGGATCTTGAACACCTTTCGGTGGATGTGGATAGAGAGAATCGACGTTGATCCAACCAGCGAGCGTTGTTTCAAGGTTGTAAGTGACGATTTTACGCTGTATTTCGTACACCCCGCCTATAGAATTCCAGCTACCTGCCTGTACAACCCCAGTAACAGAATTGCCCAGGTACCTATCTGCCCTATTAATAAAGCTTACCTAGAGATGGTTGTTGCACAAGCTTAGCCGCTAAGGATACCTGGCTCTAAAGCTTCTGAAACAACCAAATTCATAACCTATTTTTTGGGCCGATAAAGGCTACAGGTACTCGACCCTTAATCGATAAGGCTTACTGTGAATCTGAACTTTTGTATCATATATCGTCATTGTCGTTGACTGTGTAGCTCGACGCATTTTATGAGTCACTAAACTCACTAGACTAAACTTTTCATAATAATCTTAACTCCGAGTTGGATCTTATGTCAATTTTTAAACGTTTTCGATCTCGGCAAGAAGAATCAGCAGCAGAACAAAAGGTTAAAAATAAACCTCCGGACAAGTTGGCGTTCCGAATTTCAAGTTGCAAATTTAAAACTGTTCGAGCTATTTTCAACTCCTACAGTACAATGTCTCAAGACCTTCCAAGGATGAGCACACGAATTTTAAGGGTGACAGAAAAGGAGTTGGGAAAATTCAAAGATGGCAACGGCCAGGAAAAACTAGGGTTATGGGAAGTCTCCCAAAGCGAATCACCTAGTATCAAAATTCTTCGTGAAGCAGCGAATTATCTGAAAACCGAGAATACGCCTGTTGCATTTCCAACTGAGACTGTCTATGGGCTTGGAGCAGATGCGACAAGAAGTGCAGCAGTAAAGGGGATCTATACTGCAAAGAACAGACCATCAGACAACCCCCTTATAATTCATATCTCGGATCTAGAAATGCTTCGAAGTATTCTAATCCCTGAGAATACTTCAAACGGCATAACTGACACAAGCCACGACCGAATACCTGAGATATATAAGCCCCTTATAGAAAGATTCTGGCCGGGACCTCTGACAATATTACTTCCAAACCCAGATCCGTCTAGGCTAGCCCCTGAGGTTACGGCTGGGCTGAAGACCTTTGGTGTTCGCATGCCAAATTCGCCTCTTGCTCTCTCACTTATTAGGTTGGCTGGCACGCCTCTAGCAGCTCCATCAGCAAATGCTTCTACAAAACCATCACCCACTACTGCTGAACATGTGTTAGAAGACCTAAATGGTCGCATCGAATTTATACTTGACGGCGGTCCGTGTTTCGTTGGGGTTGAAAGTACCGTGGTAGACGGTCTATGTAACCCTCCCCTAATATTGAGGCCTGGAGGAGTAAGCATAGACGAATTACGGAGCTGTCCAGGATGGGAGAAAGTCGAAAAGGGGTATAAAGATCAGAGCGAAATGGGCAAGGTTGCACCGCGAGCACCGGGTATGAAGTATAAGCATTATAGCCCAAAGGCAACGGTGATTCTTTATGAGGCATCCTTTACGGCTGGTCGTGATGGTATACAAGCTCAGGAAGTCGAAAACTTTCTCGAAGGCCGACTATTCCAGCAAGCATCAAGCAGCGGAGGTGAGGGGTTTAAAGTCGGTGTCATACGGACTCGACACTGGAAACCCGCAGCTGGGTTGCGCTGCGGTAACTTTGAAAGTGAGACGGTGAAGACACAGAACGGACAGGAGAACCACGTGGCGATTGAACTCGATGTTCAAGAAGCAAAACTCTATGGCAACACAACTGAAACTCCCATAGGGAGGGTTTTGGATGTTAGCATTGGAACGGACACCAGAAGCATAGCGCATGGGCTTTTCTCGGCGTTACGAGAGTTGGATAGACGGGGCGCGGATCTCATATTTGTAGAGGGTACGGTAGACGATGAGGACATCGGCGCGGCGGTCATGAACAGGCTGCGCAAGGCAGCTTCTCAAATTAGGTCGTAGATCATTACCGGCGCTATACACCGCTCAGCTTAATGACATTCCATTAAGAACAAATAACGACTTTTTTTACCAACGCCAAGCCGGAGTCTACATTGAAGGTCATCTCGTAAGTTTCCACGCTTTGGGGAACTAATCCCCTTACAAGCCTTGCCTCAACCAATCTGTCAGTTTCGCCTTTCCCAATTGCGCCAAGTTGTTTACTCCTTGTTCACTGAGGTCGATACGGCTGAGATTGACATCCTGCGTCGGCGCCTTGCTAACTCTCTGTACGATGATGGTCGGGTCAGTCTCCAGGATGATACCGTCGTCTACAATCTCGTCAATCGCCAGCGAGACAAGATCGTAGTTCTCAATTATCGTTCGCTTATCAACCGATTGCCTGCATTGAATTAGCTCCACATGGATGGATGGAGAAGATCCCAGCTCGTAAACATACTTAAATAGGAGGTGTAGCGAATCTCTTAGGGCCAAGATGACGTTGTATAGGAGGACCTCGTTCTCATCCACGCCGCCTACGACATACATCATTACGTCGGACTCCATCTTATATAGAATGATCCGGTTGTCGTAGAGAATAATATCACCGGTCTGCTTTGCCGTCTTGTCTAATAGACCCTTCTCGAAAGTCTTCTGCGACTTGACATCGGCGAATGGTCCGCTCGGTTGGTGGTGATGGGTCGTTGACGCTACTCGGACTTCTTATCAGCAACTGCATCTTCCCAGAATTAGAACAGATCGGACCTACAAGCTGTGGGAGCATGGTGGGGTGCATTGTAGTACTTTGCGAATATCCTCGAGCCATCATCGATGTTAAGAATGATGATGGCGTTCACCGAGGATAAAGACATCCCAGGCGCCATCTTGAAAGTTGGGTATTATTAGTATAGAAATATGATAGCTGTGGTAAGTTGGATATGGAGAGTGTCCCTTAAAGAATCACCAATTGTCTCTTTATGATGCTAAGGTCCGCTAAGGTACAGCGCATGTGGCATTTGGCTGAGTTGAGAGATGGAGAAACTGTTTTAGCGGAGCCGCGGCAGGGGTATGCCCGCTAAAATATGCATAACGTAGAATAAATGTTGTGCAACAGTAAATAAGGTTACGAACCGCCTGCACAATTTCCACTTTACGCGAAAAGTCGCGTACCATCCCTTTTTTGACGCGCTTTCCATGATTGCCCCGTTTTACGAATTCTCCTAGGGCGATTATCGTCCAATTGGAACACCCACTTTGCATATCTCTATCTCATAACTTTTATCCCACTCTAGATATTAGGTACTTGGTTTAGTCTTCTCGTCTTCTCAACTATCCACTTTCTAACCAAGCCGTCCCTTTCCATAATTGAGTACGGCATTCTCATCATATAAAAATCAAAATGTCTTCACCGTCAAACCGCCGTCTGCGGAGTTCGCAAGCCAGTACTCCAACCCGAAATACACGAAGTTCTCAAGCCGCCCGAAGCAGCCCTGCCAACGGTGGCCCGTCCCAAAATCAAAATGGAGCGCAAGATGGAAATAATCTTGACGTATCTCGTCCATCGCAGTTAGCATCAAGTCCCTTGTTTTACCAGTCTTCTCCCGCGAATGGAAACGATAGAAGTTCCCCGGCTTTAAGACACAATACCGATAGCCAGAGCACCATTCCCAACCCTGATGCTGCGCCTAGCTCACCGTTGGGCCGCATGGGAGAAAGCGATGGCGATCGCACACCGCGAGCTAGATCACTTATGGGGGGTGAGTGCAAATTCTAACAACTACTAGAGATTGCAGAGTTCCTAACCAATATTTCAGAATCGTCGCCTATTCGATATGAACCAAGCTCGAGTCCCGGTCGTGGTTTGCACCCACAATCCGATCTTCGAAGCGAGAGCAGCAACTTATTTGTCGGCTCTACCGATACCCCACGTGCTAATAGAGTAAACCGAAGAGGTGATATCAACTCCGAAATTCTTAGCAGCGGCGCTCGAGGTAGTAGCCGTGTCATCTTGGACGATGCAGGGCGGGTAGTTCGAGAAATTCATTCAGATGCAGCAACATTTTCGAACTTGAATCCTAACACGTCCGATGCTGATGCTCTTGGCGGCCAAGACAATGCGACTATCTGGGGTACTACGGTGTCTATTGACGATACCTATGCTGCATTCAAGGACTTCTTACGCAATTTCACAAAGAAGTATCGGATGTGGGGTTCAGGAATGACGACCGAACAGACAGATGCTGAACCCGACTCGACCTCCAAGCCCTATTGGGAGGAGCTCCAGAACATGTTGCTTCTCGGTAACCGAATTCTCTACGTCAACATTCAAGATTTTAAGTTATACCCGCCTACTAGAAAGATGTGGCACCAGATCCAGCACTATCCTCAGGAAATTGTACCACTTATGGACCAGTCGGTCCATGACCTGATGATCGAGCTTGCGCAAGCAGAGACGGCACGCCAGAGGAGCCAGAGCAACGGGGTTTCGGCAACCCAGCGTAGTGGTGCCCCCAGTTCTGACATGCAAGTCCCGAGCTCGGAGCGGAGCGAGGAACCCCAGCAGTCACAACAACGCCCACAGGGTCCTACTTTGGAAGAAAAGGTTATGGACCAGACTTATATGACTCGACCTTACGGATTGGACGAGGTCATCAATCTGCGTGACCTCAACCCTTCTGATATGGACAAGTTAATATGTATCAAGGGTCTTGTGATCAGGACGACACCTGTCATCCCGGATATGAAGCAAGCCTTTTTCAGGTGCAGCGTCTGCAGCCACTCTCTCCTAGTGGGCCTAGACCGAGGCAAGATTCGGGAACCTACCGAATGCCCGCGATATCTTTGCAACTCGAAGAATTCTATGCAGATCATCCACAATAGATGCGAGTTTGAAGACAAGCAAGTCATCAAATTGCAAGAAACACCTGACGCCGTACCGGCTGGACAGACGCCACATTCAGTGTCAGTTTGTGTTTATAACGAGTTGGTAGATTTCTGTAAGGCTGGTGACCGTGTCAAGATTACAGGTATCTACCGTGTTAGCCCTGTCAGGGTTAACCCACGCCAGCGCTCTGTCAAGAGCGTATTTAAGACCTTTGTCGATGTTGTTCACGTTGCCAAGGTCGATAATAAGAAAATGGATATTGATGTATCTATACTGGATGACGAAGCCAACGACACAGAAAACAATATTGAAGAGACCCGAAATATTAGTCCCGAGGAAGAGGAGAAAATTAAGGCTACCGCCGCTCGACCGGATATCTACGAACTTCTCTCCCGCTCACTGGCTCCATCTGTCTATGAAATGGACGACGTAAAGAAGGGTATTTTACTCCAAATGTTTGGAGGAACAAACAAGACATTCGAGAAAGGTGGTAGCCCGAAATATCGAGGTGATATAAACGTTTTACTATGTGGTGATCCGTCAACATCAAAGTCTCAGCTACTCAAATACGTCCACAAGATCGCCCCTCGTGGCGTTTACACTAGCGGTAAGGGTTCCTCTGCAGTCGGTCTTACGGCGTACGTCAGTCGTGACCCCGAAACTAGGCAACTCGTGCTCGAATCTGGTGCCTTGGTCTTGTCCGACGGTGGTGTCTGTTGCATCGACGAGTTTGACAAGATGTCCGATGCTACACGCTCTGTTCTTCACGAGGTCATGGAGCAGCAGACGGTTTCAGTAGCCAAAGCCGGTATCATCACCACGTTGAACGCCAGGACAAGTATTTTGGCATCAGCCAATCCGATTGGATCCCGATACAATCCTGATCTACCCGTTCCGCAAAACATTGATTTACCACCCACACTATTATCGCGATTCGATCTTGTGTACTTAATCCTCGATCGTGTTAACGAGTCAGCCGACCGCAGGTTGGCGCGACATTTGCTTTCCATGTATCTGGAAGATAAACCACAGTCTGCTCCTACAAGCAACGAAATATTGGTATGTTCACAATGCGATACAAATTTCCCTAGAACAAAATATACTAACAAACCATTTAGCCTGTGGAGTTCCTAACGTCTTACATCTCGTACGCTCGTACTCATGTCCACCCGACGCTCACCCAAGATGCCTCGCGGGCACTTGTGGAGGCATATGTGAAGATGCGCAAATTAGGACAAGATGTTCGGGCAGCAGAAAAGCGTATTACTGCTACAACACGTCAACTTGAGTCGATGATCCGTCTCGCTGAAGCGCACGCCAAGATGCGGCTCTCGCCGACAGTCACTAAAGCCGATGTCCTCGAAGCTGAGCGACTTATCCAGTCGGCGCTGAAGACTGCTGCGACGGATGCCCAGGGTCGCATTGATATGAGTCTTCTCACAGAAGGCACCAGTGCCTCAGAGCGAAAACGCAAGACTGAGTTGAAGGAAGCTATTCTACGTCTTGTGGATGAGTTAACCAGCGGTGGACAGAGTGTTCGGTGGAGCGAAGTCAGTAGACGTATGAATGAAGGAGCAAGTGTTCCCGTCGAGCCAGCCGATTTTGCCGAGACGATGAGAGCGCTCGAAATGGAAGGTTCTATAATGATTAGTGGCGATGGTGCAAGGAGGAGTGTAAGACGGGTCACTGGCGTTGCATGAGCCTTATAGAAAAGGATGTTAGGAGGGATGAATATTTCTCAGCCTGATATTTTAGTGGTTGGGATAATTAGTTGGCAATACACCTGTACCTACTGGTGGTGTTTTTTACGATGGTTAAGTGTTCCGAGGTTCTCAGAATAGGGTACGAGATATGGGTTAGTAAATGAAATGAGTTAATGAGGCTGTAGATCAATCAAGAAAAAGAAAAATGGTCTGTGGAATTGTCTTTTTAGCTCTTTAGGCAACTCACCGGTAGTTAGTAACTACCAAGAGTTAAATACAGCTATTGGCTACACTCGACTTGACAGGGTTATAATTTAAACTGGATATATCCACTTTACAAGTCAATATAATGCAATAAGATCCATGATAAGATCCATAATACAATGCCTATGATGATAGACTATTCGAAGCCATACTTCAAAGAGTTAAAAGAAGTTTCCGGTTATAACCGATCTACTGTCAACAGGGATTCACCCTTAAGCTAGCAAACGATCTGCTCTCGTACGTCTGTATATGGAAGAGGAGCACAAAAATCACCCTCCAATACTCAAGTTACAACATGTGGAATATGCAGCTCAAGTCCAATTTTCTCAAATTGCACAGGGTATTATTGGTGCACCGTGACGTCAATCGTTCTCCTCACGTTTCAAAGAAATGGACCACAACAGGGCCGATATCCAGCCCGCCAACACAGATAGGAGGGACACGTTAGTAGTAGTAGTAGTAGCAGTAGTAGCAGTAGTAGGTAGTAGGTAGTAGTAATAGTAATAGTAATAGTAATAGTGGTCTACACAGCACAGTAGTAATGATTTTCCTCGCAGGCAGGACAGGGTAGAGAATTCTCATCTGATGATACATAGTGTATTCCCTGTGTATTGCCTCGTTTAATCCTCCCCTCCTTAGCTATACCTATAAGCTACAGAGAGAGTAACCCGGTACCTACAGACAATGGCTTATAACTCTTACAACTCGAAAGACTTTTATCCCCGACCCGATTTCGTTCACGGCAATAACAGATGGACACCGCTTAACGAGGGCTGGTCGATACTCTTCGACGACGAGGATGTGGGGTTGAAGGAGGCGTGGCAGATCAACGGCATTCCTGACAAAGTATCCGTTACATCTTCAAACAACAACTCGCCCGGCAGCGAAGCCGACGCTCAAAGGCTAGCCGCGTTCCCCGAGCTGAAGGAGAAAGGCTTCCAGGCGCCGACGAGCCAGGCCCGCGAGAACGTCAAGAAGCCCATCAACGTGCCCTTCGCCTTCCAGACGCCCGCGTCCGGCGTGCACGACAACGACGCCCACGAGGTCCTGTGGTACGAGAACACGGTCGTCGACCCACGCGGGAAGGACGAGATCGAGGCCGGGGATAGGGTCCTTGCTCGTTTTGGAGCCGTCGACTACGACGCGACCGTCTGGGCTTCGGGAGTCCCCGTCGCGAGGCATTGCGGCGGACACACGCCTTTCGACGTCGATCTTACCGACGCCCTGGCGGCTGCGTGGAAGAATACCGGGAAGGGAGAGCTCCATCTCGTTTTGAGGATTCGCGACTCCCCGCATGATTTGGCGCAGCCTCGTGGTACGTATGAGAATATGCTACATGATTGTTGAACAGCAGAAATATTTGTTTACTGATTTGCGGGGTTTCCATGATAATGAGGCTAATAATTGGGGGCAGGCAAGCAATACTGGGCGCCGAAGCCAGAGTCTATCTTCTACAAGCCTACGAGCGGGATCTGGCAGCCGGTTTGGTTGGAAGTTGTTCCGCCGACGCGAATTGGCGACAGCAGCGCGGGCACAGTTCTGAAGTCGAACAACATTGCTGAAGGACTACTGGAGGCCAGAATAGCCGTTTTGGGGCGGAGAGCTGGTCATGCGTATAGCGTTGAGATCGAGGGTTATCTTTACAGCGTCAGCGTGGCCAAGACGAAAGAAACCCTCCCCGCCGATAAGGACTATGTCTTTATTAACCTTGGATTATCCCTGAGCGACGATCAGAAGTCGAATGCGCCGCCGACGCTTGCCCAGGATGCTCCTTACTACGACAGCCACTCCTGGCGCGGCACCTTGGCTCTGTGGTCGCCCGATCATCCGACATTATATGACCTCGCTATTCGGCTGTTTGACGCGGACGGCAAGCTGATCGACGAGGTGAAGACGTACACGGGGTTCCGCAACATCGACTGGAGCCGAGGGGACCGGACGCTGCGGCTGAACGGGAAGCCGCTGTTCCAGGCGCTGACGCTGGACCAGGGGTACTGGCCGGATACGGGGCTGACGGCGCCATCGCCGGACAGCCTGCGGCGGGACATCGAGCTGACGAAGAAGATGGGGTTCAACGGCTGCCGCAAGCACCAGAAGGTCGAGGACCCGGTCTTCCTGTACTGGGCCGACCGCCTGGGCTTCCTCGTCTGGGGCGAGATGGCCAACGCGTACGAGTACAACGAGGACTACGCCGAGAGGTTCACCCGCGAGTGGGTCGAGGCTGTCAAGAGGGATATCAATCACCCTTGCATTATTACGTGGACGCCTGTTAATGGTGAGTGTGAAATGATGATCACGCCTGTTGGTTTAACGGTTTTTTATTTTGGATATAAGCTAACTATCTCGCAGTACGTTATTACATCTTCTATTCTCATGGTCTTGCTGTTTCTCTCTCCCAGGGGGGCACGGGGGAAGCGAGCAAGAAAGAGCTGAAGGGTACTCGAGACAAGATACTGACTCGTAACAGGAAAGCTGGGCCTATCCTAACTTAAAGGACAACATCGACCAACGGAACCACATCCGGTCGCTCTACTACATCACGAAGTAAGAAAACCCAAGCCATTTCCAGATACCTAACTCGGAATCAAAATACTGAGAAAATAATCAACAGGACGCTCGACCCCACGCGCCCTATCAACGATAACTGCGGGTGGGAGCACGTGATCACGGACCTCAGCACGTTCCACGACTACTCGGACGCGCCGGCGCTATCGGAGACGTGCGCGACCCTCGAGGGCATCCTCGGCAAGAAGCTCGGCGACCGAGACTTCTTCGTCGGACCCCTGACGCTCGGGGACGGGAGGACCGACCCTGGTACCAAGCACCGGGAGGGCGCGCCAGTGATTTGTTCCGAGTTCGGCGGCGTTAACATTGCACCTGCGAAGGGGGCGCAAGGACGGGATAAGGATTGGGGGTACACGACCGCGAGCGACCCGAAGGACCTGCTTAAGAGGCTGGAGGCGCTGATGCAGGCAGTTGTTAAGGGGGGGCATATTTGTGGGTTTGTGTATACTCAACTGTAAGTTTTCGTCACAAGCCCTATTTTTCCTGCATGGGATGGAAGAATGGTACCGCATACGAATGGTGTTGATGGCTAATATTTTATTGGTTTAGATCCGATGTTGAGCAGGAAGTGAACGGCCTATATTCGTTCGACAGGAGAGAGAAGATCCCCGCGGATGAGGTTAACAAGATTATCGAGGCGGCGAGGAATACGTATTTCAGCAGTCTTCCCCCGAGTCTTCCTAAGAAATTATGATATAAAAGGGTTGTCCTGGCTTAAGGCACAGTAGTAGTGATGTTGTGAAGAAGGGGCTAGGTGGAAGACGATGGACTCTCATGATGCATTGATTATAAGGGGCACTTTATACTATATAGATTTGCGATGAAAAAATTCACGGTAAGCTGGTCGAATATATTACCGGCTTAAATAAGTAGAAGGGTTCATAATATTTAGAGTCGCGATAAAAGTCTAGTCTATTTCAACATAGATGAACTGTTGTGGTTGTTACTATTGCTATTCGCCCCCTTATATCCGTTAAGAACGTAAAACGATAAAGACTAGAACTGGTTAAACGTAACCGATGAAACGGAATCGTATGCATGTAGTCCGTAAGGTTACCTAATATGATGTATGAATTGGACATCACGGAATATGTACCTAGGTACGAGATAAGGTACTTAGCAGTGGGCCGGAAAAATGATAGGGCGACCCAATGACGGGGACATTAATTGTAAGTTTAGAGTTTAGGTATTGGCCTCAACTTCCGATTAATTGATATCATTTTAGTAAAGCTCCATTCCTCCAACTTCGCCTCCCCCCCCCCCATATACCCAATTGGCCATCTCACAACGCAGATGGCGTCGCTATATCGCATTGTCGGCTGCGGCGCCAGGCGTCTGCAGTTCGCGAAGCCAACGATAAAGCTAGCATTCCGCGCATTTTCACAGACTGCCCTGCGCAAGGCCAACCAGTTACCTAACCAAGGCACCACCCTCCAACCCGTCGATCCCGACTTCGCCCACCCCTCCGATCCTTATGGCGTCCAACGTCTCCAGAACCAGGACGGATCCGTCGAAGCCTCCCGCGAGGGAAGTATATCCGACCGGAAGGTCCGCCACTATACTGTCAACTTCGGTCCCCAGCATCCCGCTGCCCACGGTGTGCTCCGGTTAATTCTCGAGCTGAGTGGAGAGGAGATTATTCGATCCGACCCCCACGTCGGACTGCTTCACAGAGGAACGGAGAAGCTGATCGAGTACAAAACCTACGTACAGGCGCTGCCGTATTTCGATCGATTAGATTACGTCTCCATGATGACCAACGAGCAATGCTTCTCCCTCGCCGTCGAGAAGTTACTAAACGTGGAAATCCCCGAGCGAGCCAAGTACATCCGAACCCTATTCGGAGAGATTACGAGAATTCTTAACCACCTTATGTCTGTCTTATCCCACGCCATGGACGTCGGTGCTTTAACACCTTTCTTATGGGGTTTCGAGGAACGAGAGAAGTTGATGGTAAGTTTCGATGTGATGCATTTTGCTATCTTTGATCTAAAAATACAACGCAAATCAAAAAGATTGAAAACTAATCGCGATTTTTCTTTACCCCATATAGGAATTCTACGAACGTGTATCTGGAGCCCGTATGCATGCCGCATATGTCAGACCCGGCGGTGTTCACCAGGATATGCCATTCGGCCTTCTAGATGATATCTATCAATGGGCAACGCAGTTTGGCGACCGAATCGACGAGACCGAAGAAATGTTGACAGATAACCGAATCTGGATCGAACGATTGAGGGGTGTTGGTGTGGTTTCCGCCGAGGAGGCCCTCAACCTCTCCTTTACCGGTGTCATGCTGCGAGGTTCGGGTGTACCGTGGGATGTTCGTAAGAGCCAGCCATACGACGCGTACGATAAGGTCGAGTTTGATGTTCCCGTTGGTGTTAATGGTGACTGCTATGACCGATACTTGTGCCGAATGGAGGAGTTCCGCCAGTCTCTCCGAATTATCCACCAATGTCTGAACCAGATGCCTGCTGGACCCGTCCGAGTCGAGGATTACAAGGTATCGCCACCCCCTCGAGCGGCCATGAAGGAGAACATGGAAGCTCTCATCCACCACTTCTTGCTCTATACCAAGGGCTACTCCGTCCCTCCTGGTGAGACTTATTCAGCCATCGAGGCGCCAAAGGGAGAAATGGGTGTGTACTTGGTGAGCGATGGTAGCGAGAGACCATACCGATGCCACATCCGTGCGCCTGGTTTTGCGCACCTGGGTGGTTTCGATCAGGTTGCCAGGGGGCATCTGATCGCTGATGCTGTAGCCATTATCGGCACGATGGATCTGGTGTTTGGTAAGTAAACTGTCTCCCACATACACGCACACACATATATATGTGAAGATTTAGATACTAACACATCTCATAAAATAGGCGAAGTTGATAGGTGATGTGCCTATAAATAAATAAAGTAGGCTAGACTTAAGAAGAAAGAAGAAGAAGAAGAAATGAAAAGTAAAAGAAAAAGGCAATCTTTTTTGCGATGCAAGTCATAGACATCGTTTTCACGTTGTACGATAGTCGCGACGAGGTTTCTCACGGGTGACGACGTGTAACCTAACCTCGACATAATGCATATAGCAGCATCGAAAAGCATCGTCGTGCTTTTTAGTAAATACGCATATTTTTGAAAATTTTGTGAGAACTGTTTTCTTTTTTTATCGTCTAGTTGTTTTTATCTTTTTACTGTCTGTCCTTTCTTCATGTCTGTTTCCTTGTAGTCTTTCTATGTTTCCGATTTCCGGCGTCTTCTCCCCGGTTAGTCTATCAAGCGAGTATTTCGACTGGCTTAGGTATCTTATTATGTTGTGGGCTTTTATGTTAAAAACAAATATTCCAGCAAGTAGGTAAGTGGCGCAATACTCCGAAATGGCGCGAAGTTTAAGGAGGTATAATGCGCATATCTCAACAATTATGGTATGTGGCGTATGGTATGATAACGGTTAGTAGGACGATGTTGGAAGAAGATAAGCAAGATCGAGATCCTGATTTTTGATCTTGGTCTTGTCACTCTTTCCCCTTGGCACCCTTAACGGGACGCCGGGCGCTGGTGAGGCGCCAGCTTCGGGTAGTACAGCTCGCAGTTCTCGAAGGGGGGCATGTGCGAGTCGCCCTCGGGGCCGGCGCCGACGGGCAGGCCGACGATGGGCGTGCCCCGCGGCTCGTAGTAGATCGTCTGCATGTCGATCGGGTGGCCGCTGGTGGCGGGGATGTTGGTGTGAGGGCTGACGGGGCTAATGGGGCTGATGTCGGAACTCATGTTGGGGAAGACGGGCATTCCGGAGGCTGCGGCGTCGTACCCGTGCTCCTGCTGCTGCTGATGATAATGGTGCTCATGATGCTGGGGGTGTTGATGCTCGGGAAGGTCTTGCTCATTACCGTGGGCCACTACGGACGTGTCGTAGGGACTGCAGACCCAGCGTGCGGGCTGGCCAGGAGAAATGGGTTGTGCGGCGTAGGGCGTCCAGTACCGCTGGACAGTGTCCGAGATGTACAAGTAGGGCTGCACGGTCTGGTCCGCGGGCGATTGGAAAGCATGTGCGTAGTCTGATTCCTGGGGGTTTTGGTAGTTGGAAATGCCAGCACCAGCGTTGCTGCTATCATCATTATAAGCGTACGCCGACACGGCGTTTGCGCTCTCGCTCCCGTTATCGTATCGACGAACGTCGTTCTCGCTGTACTGGATCATCGTCATGCTACTACTGTCACTACTACCACCGCCAGCATTGGTCGCGGTTGCCGACACGCCAGCAACAGCAGCAGCAGTAACAGCGGCGGCGGCAGTACCTTCCCCGCTAGCCAGCTCCGGGTGGCCCGTGTACCGGTCGAACGTGACGTCACACCCACAGCGGCCGGCCCGGTGCAGCTCGGCGTGGTCACGTGTCCACTCGGCGCCGTACAGGCTCAGCATGCGGACCGAGACGCTGAGGCGGCGGGAAGAGGGGGAAGGGGGTGAGTGCGAGTGCTGGTGCGGGTGCGAGTAGGAGAGCGACGGGTCGTGCTCTCGGCCTTCGAGTAGGGGCGGCAATCCACTTCCTCCTACTACTTGACCGTAGCCTTGACTTTGACCGTGACGAGGCGTGATGGCCGTGGTGGAGGCCGAAGCTAAGGTCGAGGCCCGTTGGCGCTGCTGCCGATTGCCGCCTGTAGTGGCGGTGTTGTTGCTGTTGTGAGAGCGAGGGTACTTCTGCTGCTGCTGGCCTCCACGGCCCTTACCTTTCCATCGCTGCTGGTGCTTGCCCTTGCGTCGGCCAGGGAATTCGGGACTGGCGCTGCGGACATTAGACGGGGCGTTGCCGATGCCGATGCTATTGTTACTGCTGCTGCTCGCTAGCGCGTTCGTAGCAACGATGCTAGTAGTAACGGAGGGCTGCGGAGTGAAAGCCGCGGCGGAAGGGGAAAAGGCGAACCGGGAGCCGTCCATGTGGGCCATAGCAGGGGGTTCGGCGACACTAATGCCAAGGCCGACGCTGGTGCCGGAAGGAGCAATCATGCGCGGCTGCTGCAGGTGGGGGAAGCGGATGTCGCAGGGGCAGGCGCCGCGCTCGTGCATGAAGCGGTGCTCGTGCTCGACGATGTCGACGAAGCGGCCGTGCAGGATGCGGCCGCAGGAAGGGCACATGGTGGGCGGGAGCATGGGCCGGCAGGCCGGGCGCGGGCAAGTCGGGTTCGTGTGCATCTGCGTGGTCATGGGGCAGGGCCGCACGACCGGCAGGCTGGTGTGCCCGCAGGTGTAGCCGACGTACTCGACGAAGCACATGGTGACGGTAGCGATGTTGGTGGCCTCTGAGGCTAAGAGTGGGACGAAGAGTAGACGAGGGAGTAGGTCTCCGGTGGGGAGAAGAAGAAAAGCTAGGGGGAGTGTAAGTTCGGGTGCTATAGGTCGAGGTTTGAACTTGTGGATTGTGCGAGATGCCATTGCGTTATTCTAGTAGAGTTGCTATGTGGGATGGTGTTGATATTTAAGGGGAGTTTCACCATATGGACGGAGTTTAGATAAGGGTAGAGGGCGATGTATGAAGTTTGGGGGAATATGCTTATAGGGCTAGCCTTAGGGATATACTAAGGCCTGGTATATTTTGATGCCGATGTTGGATTTACTCGGGGAAATGGTATGTTGCAGAAATATTTGTGCCGTGTGAAAGGGGTGCGTTGAATCATGAGGTCAATGGGAAGAAGAAAGCGCATGGCGAGTCAATCGGTGATGTGGAAGGGGAAGGGACATACTTACTACCGATATAGGACTAGTGAAGGTCGCTGCCGACCTTTCCTTTGGGGTTGAAGGAGCAATTCGATAGACGAAAGAGCGACCGGAAACTTGGTGATCTTTTCCCGGTGTTCCGAGGAGCAGCAGTCAGACCAGGAAGCGACGATCTTGCTATACTTCACAGAAGTATGTGAGTACTTTACCCGCCTAGGTGACTTCCTTCGGCGAGGAGCTATTGTAAAGGACTGACGCTTGGAGTTGCGACGTTTTCTAAAAGTATTACTTATGAAGGCAAGCTGTATGTGACTGAAGATATTTGTGGTCTCTTAATGAGAATCACAGCTGTCGAAGAGCTACTGAAGAAAGGATTCTAAAGGAATTGTATTAACTGTCCAGGTTCCAGTTGAGCAGTATGGAATAGGTGAAAGAGTTCATGGACTGTCTGGATTGTCACTGTGGTTTTAATAGTTTTCGGGGCCGGAGCTAGGGACAGTTCGTATCAAGGAATTAATAAGAAGGAGCAAGAATTGTTCTTATGCTGGTGCTCTTTCCTATTGAATAGTGTGAATTGGGTCTTTTCCCCCCTTTCCTTTCTTTCGTAGTTTTGTTCATGGAAAGAGTGGGTGTAGAAGATTCTCTAAAAGGGGGATAGTTTTATACTACGTAACAGGGTAGGAGAGCTAACGGGAAGGGGCAGAGATTCACTAAGCTGGCAAGAAATGTAGACCACGTTCTTGACCAGTATGATTCGAAATATTCACTGAGGTCATTTGTAGCAGGTGGTGTTTCCTATGGTTCGGATGATATGAATTGGCCATTACCTAGCGTTGGTGTTCTTTCTATACAACTCCCATTGGTTACTGTGCTAGGTTAGGTATCTCGTCTGAACTCACAGCCAAGCACTGGCTAAAAGTCAATTGGTGGCAGTTGCACCGTGTTGTCGTTTATGGCTAGTAAATGACCAATAAACTAACAACCAATACGATCTCCATGTCTCGGGTTCCCATGCCCCGGTTCCCGCACGTCTGGGGACTATTATAGTGGACATGGGGTTGAAAATGGGACAGCGTCGAGTTAAGCTAAAGCTTGCCAAGGTCTGGTGTTGTAGTGCTGCCCTATCCGCTTACGTGAATCACAGCTATAGATCGCTTTGTGTACTGTAGATATTGCATAGATAAAGTCACCATTAGGCCATGTTCACACAGAGGTTGTTCGTGTCCTTTTGCCACTTGGCGGAGCTTTTACTGTAATTGGGCACTTTCGGATCTCTGCGGCTCCGACTCCAATGCTATGGTTTGGAGGTCCATCATAGAATAAGTACATATGGAGACCGCCCTCGAGCATATTATTTCCCAACGGTACCTAACTGTAACAGCCAGAAGAAGGGCAGCGGATTTTGCATACAGAGTCAATCCGCATTATCAATAATGGCGGGGATAGTGATTGTATAAGGGTGCAAGGTTTTCTTTGGGCCAATAATCTGGGTTACGTACGAATAGTGCGTGTAGTCAGTATAATTGGCTGTGTTATGGGTTAGGAAGAATTCTCATCTGTAGGCAATTAGAGGTAATCAATTTGGGCCGTATGGTTTTCTCCATGGTTTTTTTTTTTTTTTTTTTTTTTTTTTTTTTTTTTTGGGGGGGGGGGGGGGGGTGTTATTTACGGATTTTTGCAGGAAGTAATCATTTTAATGGTGTTTTTTTGAATTT